>JBBMEG010002212.1:0-41182 GCA_037832605.1 Cyclanthera cordifolia | reverse complement strand
GAAACAATTCTATATTTGAGCTAAAGCTACAAAGCCCTCGAAGTATTTATACATATGTGAACAAATTTAAGAATCATTAAACACGTTAGAGATTGTGTTTCACAATACAATTTCTTTATTTACCCATGTTTCGATTTAATCTTATTTCGAACAATATATGAAATATCATGTTACAACTTATCTTGATTTACCCAAATTAAAGATAAGATAAACAAAATGGAACAAATTTAATATGTATTCTAAAATTTAAAATTTTATTGCTTTTCAATTTTTCAATTTCATGTCTAATAATAATACGAAGTTGGAAGCTTGGGATTTTACTCAAAATATTATTTAAATTTCATATTTTGATGAATCCAATTTTGTTTTTGAATTTTGCAAACATTAAATTGGAAAAAGTCGTAATTTGGGTTTTAATTAATTGGAAATAAGAATCTGTCAGGTAATGTGATGTAAAGCCCCCATTAAAAAAACCCCAAAAGATTGTTAGTGTGATGTAGATGTAATAGCATATACTACGACTTAGAAATATTCCTGTATTTATTGCATCATCCGATTCAGACAACACCACTAAACCACCAAATTAAACTTTTTTTGTTTATTACTTATTATTCCAAAACCTAAAACAAATATAATTTTCGGATCTAATGCGATAACTCGTGATCTAGATCAAAGAGAATCAGGTTTGAGGTGTACTTTATTTGAATGGATAATTGTTGATATATTACATGACAAACAAAGTCCTACATCCCGAGTTTGATTATATAAAGAGGGACAACTCTTTCATTGATATAAGGTCTTTTGTACATTTCTCACTAATATTTTAGAAGGATTAATGAATAAGTTGCCGTTGGGTTTGTCAAACAAGAGAGTAAATAATAAAGACAATAATAAAATAAATAAGATTTCAATTGAATTATATTTTATAGTGTTTCCATGTATTTTCTTGAGATATAACTTTATTACATTTCATAGTTATCTAAGAATAACACAAGATTTAGTTCATTAGCTTAAAAATTACTTAATTGATGATTATGATATATATATATGTGCCATAATTAAGAATTTTAAAATTTAAGCTCTCTAATTAAAATTTATACTTCATGATAATTGCCTTATTGGAGATTTGAACATCTTTAATAAAATATAAATTAGAAATCATAATATTATATATTTAGAAATTAGCTCCACTTTTCTTGAAGAAAATAATAATAATAAAGAAGACAAAAGGAAAATGAACTCCATCCTTAAAATAATTATAATGTGAATGTGACTTAATAATCAATGGGATTAATTATTTTGGCAGCATATTGTAAGCATAGAAGGTAGCATGTGGAAATTATAAATAAATCAATTAACAGGTATATTTTAATTGTTTAATTAATAATTAATAATTAACATTCAAGTTGTGCTTGTGGCTGTGATGTGGCTTTCAAAGTTGTGTCTGGTTAGTGGTATATACTTGGGATTTCTTACCTACAAACTTGTTAATCTAGTGCACATTCCAAATACATTCTCTATTTGTTTAACAAACACTTTTATATTATAGTTTTAATTAAAAAAATAAATAAATAATAAAACTCTATTGATTATGCATAGAAAATTATTAAGTAATTTATAACTGCTATTATTGTTTAGGATAAAGTTAGATATATTATAGAGATGTTCATATTAATAATTTGTCGATTATTGAACAATTATTTAGGATAAAGTTTGAAAAGAATTATAAAAAATATTATTATTATATATCGTGTGTAAACAACTTTTAAATTTTGATTGATGATCTAATTTAATTTAACTATATTTTTTCAAGAAATTTAGTGTTTCAACAATTCTAACGTCTTTATTTTAATTTATTTTATATAGCTAAATAATTCAGTTATTTTCAATTTGATTGTTTTTAATTAGTTAATTTTGTAATCTTGATTGAAGCTATTAATTTTTAAATACTTTTGTTATATTCTAATTTCTTTCGAAACTTTTACATCTATATTTCTTTGAAAATTCTCTTTTTTAGTTGGTTCTAGATGATCATAAATTTTTATTAATAGATCATAAATAAAAATGCATTTAAAAAAAACTAGATTGATTCAATAAGAAAGTATTTAGCTAGGCATATGAAAGATAGATTTAACAAGAGCAGAGGTTTAGATATAGCTTATAAAACTTAGTAATTGAAAAGGTTTAAGAGAGAAGAAAGATAGAGAGAAGGCATTGTTAGCAAAGGAGAGAACGGTAGAAATTAGTGGAGGCTATCACAACCCTAATCATATTCTATATACTACTAACCTATCTCTAAGCCTCCATGAGATCCAATATAGCATTTTTTCATAATATTTATAAATTAAAAATACAGAAATTACCTCCCACGTCAACTTTTCATCCATTTATTTTAACTATAACCTTTTTTTTAAGAAATAATTTCTAGATAGCAGATTTTCATTCATTTTTCAAAAATTACAATTTTATCACTCTTTTCATCAAATTGGATAAAGACTATTAGTGAGCTTATTGAATCTACTACTGATTGAAGGCTATCGACTGAACTACTGATTAAAGGCTATTAGGTGAACCTAAACTACTGATTGAAATTATTCATTGAACTGATTGAGGTAAGAATATTTTGTTCATTTTTTATAAACGATTAATTTTTCTACTATATAGAAACGATTAATTTACTTTTTTTTTTTTTTCTTTTTTTTGCTATACATGAACAATTCCCTGTTTAAAGTTGACTACAAAAAAGTAATCAAATAAAAATAGTTGTAATTATTAGAATAACCCAACCTCTTAACCAAAGATTTTGTTGTTTAGGATTATCTTTGGAAAGAAACAAAAAATTATTAACATGAGCACTTTGAATTTCATTAATGTATTGTTCAATAAAAAAAAAAAGTAATCGTTTTATTATTATTTTTTAATTCATGGATAACTAGAATCTTTTTTTTTTTTTGTTTTCTTATTAAGTCATACTTCATGTAATGATGTTAAATTCATTAAAAGAGTAGGTAGCGTGGTGGTATTATTGATTAGCAAATCTAGTTCAACAAAATTTAGTTAGTTTTTTTTAACTGACACCAACAGACATATTCTTGGAAACCGCTGCTCGCCCTTAATTTGTTTGATTGCATCCAAAATTATGAGTCTTCACTCTAAAATGGTATTAGTTGAATAAAAGTACTCAAAATCCTTCATTTATGCACCCTTACCCCTTTTCGCCTTCTACCTCCTGATTCTTGCTATTAGAGAACCTTCTTCTTCGATGGAACAGACGAACTCTCAGACTCAATCACAACCTTCACTCAAATCCTCTCCATCTCGTTCATCTTCGGCCGTTGTTGATGTCAAGTAGAACCTTTATTTTCTTAGTCACCATGATACGTCTGGTGTAGTTATGGTTTCTGACCTTCTAAATGAAGAAAATTATATTACCTGGAGTTGATCGATGCTACTTGGTCTTTCAATTTGGAATAAGCTAGGATTGTTTAACGAAACGCTTCCCAGTCCTATTGGTTATGATCTTGCTGTTTGGATTCGTAGTAATAATTAGTGGTAGCCTACGTATTCAACTCTATGCAAGCAGTTTTTACCGATTCTACGAAAGTAATATGAGATGATTTCAAGGAACAATACCAATACAAACCGGGACCACGAATCTTTCATCTCAAGCAAAGTCTTGCTAACCTCACTCAAAGTCAACAGACTGTCATTACCTATTTTTCTCAACTAAAAAGCCTTTGGGATAAATATACTTCTTATCGTCCAAATTGCAGTCGTGGTCTTTGTACCTGTGGTGGACATAAGAAACTCCTTGATTTCTTTCAAATGGAGTTCTTGATGAACTTCTTGATTGGTTTGAATGACTTTTTTGGTACTCCAAGTTCTTAAATACTGTTAATAGAACCGACTCTTACAATCTCCAAGGCTTTCACCCTCAAAGAACAAGGATAATAGGTCACAATTACTCTTGTTGATATTCTCCTAGTGTTATCATTTTCTCCTGCAATTACTCTTGTTGTTGATCAGCCGAATGGGAAAAACTAAAAAACACGCAAAGATCGTCCTACCTACATACATTGTGGCTACATAGGTCACACTGTCGGTAGATACTATCATCTACATGGCTACCCACCAGGATACTTTACAAAGAAATCTCCAACTCAGACATCCACAACTGTTTCCTTTGAGACAAATGTTTAGCATACTGTTGCATCTGTTGGTTCAAACATTGTTGCTCCATTCTCATCCATGGATCTTGCTCAATGTCAATACCTTCTTACACTTATGAAAAGTAAACTTTACATGGAAAAACCAAACAATGTGGCTTTTATTACACACACCACATGTACACCATCTATTATTTTAACCAACTCGCAACATTCTTTTTTATTTTCTCCTTACATTGTGGTTCTTGGATTTAGGTTTTGCAGCACATATTTGCAGCTTTCGTGATCTGTTTACTTCTCTTATACCTACACGTACATCTGTTATATTATCTGATCAAACCACTATAGTTGTTTCTTATTATGGTTCGATATCCATTTTTCGGACTTTAAACCTTAAAGATGTTATATATTTGCCACAATTTACATATTGTTGATGCCGAAAAATGGTCAACGAATATCCACAGTAATGATTTGTTTAGCAGAAGACAAAAAGGCCTGCAAAAAAGTAAAATTAGGACACGCTGATGTGGTGTGAGCCACAGGGCCTCTAATGCCTAAGTCAGAAACGGATTTAGGGAGAGTAAATTAAAACTTTAGGAATGGCTTAAGTGTATTTAGCTTAGGATTCGATTCCTTGGACGGGAAAATAACTTGACTTTTATACTAGCCAGTCTCGTAAGCGCTGCGGCTCACTTATGGCAATATAATGGCCGGTCGTACGTCCATCTTTAAGCCGGGTATAAATACCGGTGTAACTCATGACCGTTACCCTTTAGAGGTGTAACAATCTTGACTCAAGAGTTACTTGGACTCGGTCAACCTTGGCAGGTCCTCACCTCCATGGCTGACCCCCTTAAGGGTGCAGCCTTCTCGTTGTAGCGCTAGGACGCCACGGGTGTACAACGTCCCTTAGAGCTACTTTCGACTTGGTTGACTTATCCACAGGAAAGTCCTAACCTCCACGACCAAACTACTCGAGTTAGCCTACTCGACCGTCCTCCTCAGAGGTCGACTTTGGATCGTTCAACCCTTACGGGTCCTCACCTCCACGACCAACCCACTCGGGTTGACCTACTCGTTGTAACCGGGGACACTACGGGGTGCAGCGTCTGCCTGCGTTACTTGGACTCGGTCCACACCTGGGGTAGAGTTCTTATCTCCACGACCAACCCATTCGGGCTGACCTACTCGTTGTAACGGGGGACATCATGGGGTGCGACGCCTCCAAATGTTACTTGGACTCAGTCGACGTGTCCACAAGAGAGTCCTAACCTCCATGACCAACCCACTCGGGTTGACCTACTCGTTGTAACGGGGGACGCCACAGGGTGCGACGCCTCCAAACGTTACTTGGGCTTGGTCGACTCTACGGGAGTCTTGACCTCCATGATCAGTCCACTCGGACTGACCTACTCGTTGTCGGACCCGAGGAGGGTGAGGCTGTAAGGGCTGATCCCAGGGGGTCGTAGTCTTCCTTGGCCGACCCCCAAAGGAGTCAGACTTGCTTGGCCGAACCCCAAGGGGTCGATATGGACTCGGCCGACCCCCTGGGGGGTTGTGGCCTCCATTTGGCCGACCCGTGAGGGGACGGTATTGGCCAGGCTGACCCCCGAGGGGTCGGTAGTGGTGAAGCCGACCCTCGGGGGGTCAGAAATGGCGAGGCCGACACCCGGGGGATCGACGCTGGCGTGGCCAACCCCTGAAGGGTCAGCAAGGGTGTTGGCCGACCCCCAAAGGGTCGGCATTGGCTTATTTGACGTTCGTGCTGGTCCCAGTCCCTTCCGAGTCTTTTGGGATATGTTAGCCTAGAACATTACCCTCATTCTTCATTTTTAGACTTACTTTGTTTCTGAAATTTGAAGAGTAGTTCGTTGTTAAGAAGGTTCTCGTTTTCATAGACAAATCATCCTGAGTCATTTTCAAAATTTTGGCCAAGTAGGTTCTATTTTTTAGTGTTTCACTACTTTTGGGCACTTTTTCGAAAATTGCGACTAAGTAGGTTCTCTTTTTAGAGTGTCACCTTTTTAGGCATTCTTTGACTTGAAAGTTCCTTAGGCTCCCCCCAGGGACTTGTCCATTATAACACTCTTTTGAACTTTAGACTACTTAGGCTCCCTTTGTAGGGACTTGCCCATTTTCAAGTGCCTTTCAAAATTTACAGGTTACTTAGGCTCTATTTTCAGAGACTTGCCTCTTTCTAACCTCGTCATTCGCAGACTACCCCTTACTTTGGCTGTTATAGACCCTTCATCTGATTACGAGATCAAGTCAATTTACCTTAGCCTCGTCTTTTCAAAAGAGGGCTCGACATAAGGCCTTGGTAGTCGTAGGTGGCTTCGAACACTTGGACCTTTTTTCCAGCCTGTAGGGTACACTAACTTCGAATGCTCCTTTATTGGTCGAGATCTCATTCCTTTGCTTTTAGGATTTCCACCAATGATATGGTGGACCTCTTTTCGGAGGACTGCCAGCTTCCTTGTAGTTTTTGGATGGCTTGACTTTATGCGCCTTGCTTCCACTTCTTGGTACCTTCTAGAGGACTTGCGCCATATGCGCTCCTCTTGGTCTTCTAGAATCGATCAATTTAAATGAGACTTAACCCATGCTCGTGAGACTCAGAGTGTTGCTAAGGTGGCTTTGGATGACTTTCGAACTTCCGCTAACGCGGTCCAAAGTCTTGTTGCTTCAACTTACAAGGACGACTCATCTACCCTCACTCGACTTTGTCAAGAGTTTGACTTCTTCTAAAGTGAAGTTGTAGGATGCCTCACACTTAATCAATTTAGTTGAAAGGCTCTTTTGCCTTTGTAACCTTGGAGAACAACTTTGGCGCGACTACTACCGGTTGGACCCTAGACAGAGTTAAAGAACGGGTTAGCCATGGTACCCTCTTGTCTCTCTCTAAGTCTTTTTGCACCACCACAGCAGCACAGGCCGCTGACCCTTCTTTGCCAGTCTTCAAGTCTAGACTTCCTGATGATCTAGTGTAGGTTGCCCATGACTTTCGCCTCTCCCAAGGTACGTCTGAGAATGACCTCCTGGATCGGGCTCTTCCAGCTAGGACCGAATCTGTCCAAGCTGGACTTAGTAGGCCTCGTTCCAGCAAGTGTAACACTGGATGACCTTGTTGCTTTTTGATGTACTTCTCTTCTTTATAGCCACACATTTATCTATGTATGTAGGCTAACTTGTTACCTTTGTATTTGCAGGCCTTCATGCATTTCTCCGACCCCCGGGGGGTCGAGTCTTGGCCTTCCTTGGCCGACCCCAAAGGAGTTGAACTTCCTTGACCGACCCCTAGGGGGTCAGTATGGACTCGGCCGACCTCCGGGGGGGGGGGTTGTGGCCTCTATTTGGCCGACCCCTAGAGGTCGGTAGTGGCGAAACCGAACCCCTGGGGGTCCAAGGGTGTTGGCAGACCCGTGGAGGGTCAGCAAGGATGTTGGCCGAACCCCGGGGGGCCGACATTGGCTTATTTGACCTTCGAGCTGGTCTCAACCCGTTCCGAGTCTTTCGAGATATTTTAGCCTACAACACATATAACCTTGTTTCTATCTGCAGATTGACATCTTTTGCCCAGTTACTAGTGAATTTCTCTAATCATTGTTGTAGAATTCAGAAAAAATCCACTTCGAAGACGATTGGCAAGGGTAGTATGCATCATGGTCTTTATACCTTAGAGAACCCTTCAATAGTTATTGTTGCTTCACTACATCAATTGTCTAAAGATTTGTGGCATGCTTTGTTAGGATACATTTCAATATCTCGTTTAAATGGTCTCAAAGATATATTGTAGTTGATTTTTTTGATTCCATGAAATTTTTACCTTCTGACATTTCTCCATTAGAAAAATATAAAAGGTTATCTTTTCAGTCTAATAATAATATGTAATTCCACAAGATCTTCAACTACTCAAGAAGAGTTGGAACATTTGAAGGTAGCAAAATAAACATTAATTTTCGAAATTTAGAATACTTTATGCAAATTTTCAATTTTAAACTTATTTTTTAATGTTTTATTTTACAATTTGTTCGTGCTATAAAAAGTCATGAATTTAATTGTAAAAGAGAGATTTGGATGAATGAAAAACAGTTCTACAAGAGATCCTTCTTAGAGATTTAAGGTAAATTCTTTGCCATTTTTTTCTAAGTTCATTTGCAATTCTTGTGATTGAATGCATGTGAGTCATTCAATCTAACCTTGATTAAGTTTGATTGTTGAGTGACTTAATCTAGAACAAGATCTTCCATATCTTGCTTCTAGATCTTTGATCAAAGAGGTAATCAAAATTCTAGCATTTTCCTCTTGGTTGTTCAAAATCCATAAGAAGGTGTTAATCTCTTAGATTCAAGGGTTCTTGCTTCATTATAAGCTTGGATCTTTGGGCTGAGAATTATAGTTGTCTTATCAAACCCAATTTGGGAAACATATAAAGTTATTTTGATCCGACAATGCTCCTGAGTTAATGTTTCAAAGATTTCTTTCTCGAGAAAGGTGTTATTCATTATTCTTTTATGTATCAAGACTCGATAAAAATGTCGTCGTTGAGAGAAAGCGCTAACAAATACTCAATGTTTCACGAGCCTTCTTCTTCCACTCACGGGTACCCTTAACCTTATGAAGTGAGTGCATTCTCACGACTATCTACTTAATCAATTAAACCTCATCACCCCTGATGATCTGCTTTACAATGAAGTTCTGGATTACTCTTAACTAAAAGTCTTCGGATGTTTATGTTTTAGTTTCACTCTAGCAATAAACTGAATCAAATTTTAACCAAGAGCAGCTGCAGTTGTGTTTGTTTGCTGCCTTTCTGGAATGAAAGCATACAAGTTGTTTAATACAGATCAAAGGAAATTTTTCATCTCCAAGAGATGTTGTATTTCATGAAACTATATATCCTTTCCACATCAATACAAGTATGACTAAATAAGCTTTATATGTTTCAACCTGACATTTTGTTATGAAAACTTGCCCTATTCTCCAGGAACTTCTGCAAAACATTTTGCAGATCCCCTTCCCTTTTTCTCATTCCTCATATGCTATTGCTTCCATTGATATCCTAGTCATATGGACATCTTATACCATCATCCACTGTTATTTCTCAGGCTAGTACACGACAGTCTACTAGAATGAAGAAGCAACCTTCATACCTAAGCAATTACCATTGCAACCTATTATTCAATCGTCTTTTGCCTTCATTATGATCAAGGTACCCGTTACAAAACTACATCACTTATAATAAACTTACTCCTATATTTTGTGCCTTAACCATATAACTATCGACAAGTTATCAGCCTAAGTTTTACAATCAAGCAATACTTATTCTGCATTGGCATCAAGCCATGAAGCAAGCAGTTGAAGCTTTAGAGGTCAATAACACATGAACCATTGTTCAGTCACATCAATAAAACACTATTGACTGTCGATGGATTTATAAGGTAAAGCGTAAAGTATATGGCTCCATCTAGAGATACAAAGCTTGCCTAGTTGCCAAAGGATACACACAGTAAGATGGGCTTGTTTTATTGATACCTTTGGTCCCGTGGCTAAGCTTGTTACTCTTCGAGTTCTTATTACCATGGTAATATCTAAAGAATAGCCATTACTCCAGCTATCCTTCATGGGGATTTATTAGAAAAGGTATATATGGATCTTCCTCTTGGATACAATCCTCCTTAGAGCTCTGCCACATCTATCAAAATGGTTTGTTGTTTGAATAAGTCTATATATAGGTTGAAGCAAGCCTCTAGGCATTGGGTTGTCAAGTTTTCAACAACTTAGATCTCACTCTATTTCTACATGTTCAAGGCAGATTATTCTTTGTTTTTCAAAGGAAAGGATGATAGTTTTACTGTCTTACTTGTTTACCTAAATGATATAATCATAACCAGAGCATCCATAGCAAAGATGAGTGATCTCAAGAAGCTTCTGAACGAAAATTTCAAACTTAAAGACCTTGTCTCCTTAAGGTTCTTTCTCGGATTAGAATTAGCACGATCGATGTGTTCATATCGTAAAGACTATATAATTTACAATTACTTGAAGACTTGAGGCTATTAGAAGCAAAGACATGAAGCTTGTCTATGGATCCCATTGACTAATTATATGCTTTCAAAGCTATGCCGCAAACAGGCCCATCGGTCTACCGACGACTAATAAGGTGACTACTCTATTTCAACATTTCCATACCAGATATTTCTTTCACCGTAAACTGATTAAGTCGATACATTTCCAAACCAGATAAATCTCACCTATCAAGAGCACATCATCAGCAACATTATCTCGAAGGAATCCCTCAAAGAGATGTCCATTTTTCCCGTGGGAACCTGCCCCTACTAGGGTCAGGACGAAATTTTCCCGGTTACTAAATGGGGTTGTTCCTCGTCCATGTTTTCGTGATTCTCGCCTAATTTTTTTTATTTTTTAAAAATATTTTTCTTTATATTTATTCCTTTACGTTTTATATAAAATATATATATGTTGTTAAAGTTACATATTCAAATGATTATTTTTCTTGTAAATTCTCTAAAAAGATTTAATTATTTGAATTTATTACTTAAAAATATTTAAAAAATTTAAAAAACAAAAAAAAATGAAAAATTTCTTGCAGTTCCTGATGGGGAATACCTTCCTCGATCTCCACGAAAAAAAACGATGAATTTCGCAGGGACGGAGATGGGAAAGCCATTCCCCATCCTATCCCGTGGATATCTCTAACACCTAGTAAAGAGATCGTATTCAAGTCAATAAAGGATCTTGAAGTAAGAGCTCTTTTTGACTTTGATGGGAGATTATGTGTTGATTCCCGATGTTCAACCACATAATTCTGCATCTTTCTTGGCATCTCCCTTGTTTCATGGATTTCTAAAAAGTAAGCAGCAGTTGCATGATCCTCTGCAGAAAAGTTGAATACGGAGCCATTGCACTAACCACTTGTGAACTACTTTGGTTATCCTTTCTACTAAAAGACTTACAAATCTCAACCAAGGCTCAACCCACACTTTTTTGTGTCAACCAAGCAGCCCTACACCTTGCAAACAATCCTGTTTTTCACAAACGTACAAACCATATTGAGTTGGATTGTCATTTTATCCGTGAGAATATCACAACTGATTTTTTCAAGTTGTTGCTGATTCGAAGTCACCTTCAGTTAGCTGACATCTTCACCAAACCACTTCCTAGTAAGACTATTTCCTCTATATAGAAAGTTGGAATTTACAATTATGTATGGTCCAACTTGAGGAATTAGATTGTTAGCGTAGTAGATAAATGGTTATTCAGTTGAAATTAGTAAGTCATCTTGATGATTAACCAATCCGAGAACCAGTTGACAATATTGTGTATATATATACTTTCGTATGGTGATTAATAAAAAGTAGAAAATTTCTCTCCACTCTTTCACTTTCATTAATAACTACTTTCATTAATAACTATAGATAAGAGTTATTAAAAGTGATTGGATCATATGCAATTATTTGAAGTTAGCAAAACATGGTGCAATTGATGAACTATGGAGAATACTGCCAAAGTAGATTACCAAAAACAAAGAGAAAAAAAGGGCAAATCCAAAAAGGAAAACGAAGCAGAGGAATATTCTAATTAAAGATCCTAAGGCTTCTTCTCCAAACTCAATTAATATAAGACTATTCTTTCATGACGCAAACATAACTGATTTGTCCATTTCTAATTTGTTTGCAATGAAAGATAGAAATTTCCTCTTTTTGTTTCTTTTGGAGTCTTCATTATAGCAAATTTACATTTTATAAAAGACTTCTAATTTAACAAAAATTTATACCCACAAAACTTTTAAAGATAGATTCATACCAGGAAACAAAATTAGGGCAAATCTATTAAGAAGGTCATGAAAAGATTCATGCATCTCATTAGTGTAGGCGTTTTTTTTTTTAATTTGAAGGAATTAAGTATTGAAGGAATTAAGTATTTGAGCTGTCTGAATTAGTCAAGGAGCAAATCCATAAAGTGGGTTTCACAAAATTTTGTAATGCTAAAATTTAAGAACAAATCAGATAGTTTTGGCACATTTCACTCATATTGAACCCCAATTTCAAATAGCATGTTTGTGAAAGTTGATAAGATTGAAATTCAGCTTCAACTTCTCGAGTTTCTAAAAGTTAGAAAATGGAAGAGGTTAGTTAGGGAGAATCTGGATATAGTATTGGACCGTCACGAGAGTGTTGCAAGACAAGAAAGAAGCACATTTCAGTCTCTAACATTTTATGGTATATGATGACTGGGCAAGAAAAGTAAAATTGTTAAAGGACAATTTTTTAGAAGATTCCTTCGGCCCTTAGGAAAAAGATGGGTGCCCACTAATTCGTGAGGTTTGAGCCTCTGTCGAAGGGTCTCTCCGAGTTTGAGTGTAGTCCGCGAGATCATGTCTCTTCTTATTGGAAGGAGTGTTGTTAACCCATTATTGTTTTATGTATTTTGGATGTTTTAGTCTTAAGTTCATTTTAGTTATTATTTGGATTGTATATTGAGTAGGTTGGTGTCCAATTGGTTGTTGTTGGTGTCGACATGATCAAAAATTGAGTTGGTGGACAAAAGGATATTCTTATAAGAGGTTTTACAAGTTTTTCTTGTGGGAAAGTTCTAGATCTTCTTTGGACTTGATGCTTTTTCTAGCTACCTTGGTGGGATCGTATTCCTCACGGGAACATATGTTGCCGGATTATTTCAGAAGGTTTTCAAATTTCAACGTTGAAAGTGTTAAAGATGACTATTTGATATATTTTTTCGAAGTCTTATTGCTTCTTGTATGTTAAGACATTGTACGAGGGACTTTCCTTTTTGCATGTTAGAATATGCTTTATTTTATTTTATTTTTTTGGTCATTCGACTAGAGTTGTGGGCCGAGTTCAATTAATCATTATTAGAAAGTTTGTTCCATCTTGTTTATTTGTTTGATTAATGAAAGTTTATTTGATCAAAAAAAAAAAAAAAAGTGATGGAAGGCATATTCTTATTGGATCCAATCAGATTTATCAATAATCAAATTTTTTATGTTTTTTCCTTTGCTTTTTTGGAGGAGATATTCTTTATGTTTAATCCAAATAAACAAAGATCCATGATGTCTGACAATAAAAACAATCTGCTGTTATAATGTGTTCTTGTGCTTTAGGTGAAGAAAACTCCACTTTTTGTTCTATATTTTAATCTTAAACTTTTATGAGTTCAGTTTTAATGTATGATGTTAAACTTTTATTGCATTTTGATTTCTTAACTTTGAAAAGTGTGATTTTAGTTATTTTACTTTAAAATAAACATAAAATTGGTTTATATAATAAATTTGAATTTGTCTAAATCGAAACTAGTTCAATAATATTCATCGTTTTAATATAATAAAAGATAAAATGTGAACATATTTTTATGAGTTATTGATGAAGATGATAATTTTCAATTGAAAAAAAAAAAAAAAAAGAAGTTAAATTTAAGTTTGAGGACGAAAACAGAAAAAATCTAGAAGTTTAGGAAATAAAGTTTCACTTTAAAAAATTTAGAAATTAAAATGAAACAAATCTCAAAATTTACCAGGTTAAAACTAGATTTTTATCAATATTGGAACACAAAAATTCCAAGAGAGATAGTAAAATAAGGTATCTACAAGTTGACTTTTGATGAGAATTTGGGGATAATCTAGTGTGTACTCAAAAAAACAGGGAATAATCTAGTGTTGATATATACTACTAGCCTAGCACCATCAAGCATACAAATAATTTAAACATGTAGCTAAGTGTTAGAATCCAACTTCGTCTTAGAGAACTTTGACTATGATTATTGACTTGAAGGTTTGAAGTTCATTAAGTAAATGCTGGAGTTAAATGCAATTTTGTTAATAACAACATTGCTTTTATATTGTAAAAAGCTACTTGGTAGCGTCTCAAAAATAAAGCTCACTTGACTGGCTTCGTCAATAACATGAGCCACATTCATTTCAGCCGTGTTAAAGTATGTCATCATTTAGAGTATATGCTCTGTGATAGACATTCCTGACTTCATCTTAACACTAAGAATTGCCCAGATAGCATCGTGCTTTACTTGAGACGACGATTACCTAAGCATCTCATGAAAGACTTTCATCATCTTTGAAGCAATGCCCATGTTCTTCAGTTTCTTGGATAGAATGTTTGAGACACTTGCCAAGATATAGACTCTAGCTGTGTCGTTGGCATTTTGCCAACGCTTATGAGTCGCACAAACATTTCGTGTCAAATTAGGTGTTGGTGCTAGAAGACTATCCTCGGTTAGAACAAGCTTCTCGTCGTCCAACAATAAGAATCGTGTTGGTATTACTTTTCCATGTAGTATAATTTTCTCCTGTTAGTTTGTCGATTAACATCATAGAGATAAGTGATTTGGACATTATGCTGAAAATAAGAAAAACAACATTTCAGTTTGATTGCCATTTAAAGACGTCATTCATGATTTTGACATATAATTGATTTTGAAACTTCTCAAGTTAAAATCATAGAAATCCTAACTATAATTAATTATGTTTAATGCCATGGTACAACTATAAAGGCTTATAGTAAGTATCGTCAACCGATAGGTCAAGTTTTCATCCCTAGTGTGAGACTCTTCACAACCATAAACTCAATACCGGGATAACTCTTATTCTTATTGTTCTAGTTACCATTTTTTGATCTAGGATTTGGCTAAATTCTTTAACCGGTCCCTTGATAGTGTAGCCAACAATTCAAAAATGATAATCTCCTTAGTAAGCGTCATTAAATGATAAGTCAAGTACTGATAAAAATTGCAGCTCTATCTCTTTCAAGAAACTTACCTCGATATTGACTTGAACACACATCATGAAATTCCTCTCAAAGCTGTTGACATATAGCCCCACGATGATCTCATGATTTGAATGAAGAGGCTATTTGATCAAAAGACTATTCGATCAAAAGTATTATTTACTAATTTCATTTCTTTGTAAATAGTCTTTCTTATAGGGGTGTACAAAAAGAAATCAACAATTTGAGAAATATGGACTACTCAACCAAACGATATGAATTTGATTGAGTTATAAGTTTATTATTATTATTATTAAATTGGGTTGAGTTATAATTTAATAATTTTTGTTTGATTGAGTCAATTCTTGGGTTAGCCTAATTTGGCTTGTTCAACCAAACTTAACATTTTTCTTTTTCCTATTAACATAAAACTGAATAATAAGATTAAACAACAGTAAAAACAAACTTACACACAATAAAGTCAACATTACAAATTAATTCACTTTGATAAAAGGACTAAACTTTGATGGAAACATCTTCCATAAACTACATGTTACCACTATCCACAACCACCATACGAGCCAAATGATGAGCCAAATGACGATTGCACCAATTGAATGAAACAAATTGCAGCCTACCAGTAAATCGAAGACAATCATCTATGATCGAACTCACCTCTGAAGGAAACGAGCAAGACGTTGATTATCTGTACCCACCTCCACCTGTGTAAAGCCAAGGTCAATAGCCAACTCAAGCAATTCCCGGAACGCTAAAATTTTTGCCACTTCAACATCTATAATACCTATAAATGTATTGCAGAAAGAAAACATAACCTCTCCTATTGAGTTCTAAATAATTCCCCCCGTACCTCACCTCAACTCATGTAAAAATATTGTAGCATCAATATTAAGTTTTACATTCGCACTATTAGTTGGATTCCATTTTACTGGTGAAGCATTACTCTGCAATCTATCTTTCCTTCCTTCTAACAATTGAGAACTAGCAACTCGAAATTCATGAAGATAACGAGAACAATACTCCTAAGCATGACGTAGATCCCAATTGATACGAATCCAACAACCACCTTATTGTATTCTCATGAAGGAGCAAATACAAGAAGCAAGAACAAGAAGATTCTAGAGATTTTTAATTACATTGCAGAATTTTAAATAATAGTTTTTCCAAAATTATTATTTTGGTAGTTTTTAAGTTCAAATTTTGTCAAACAAGCTCATAATTTCTTAGGACTTTTTAGATGAGTTTTTTTAGGTGAATTTAAATTCAATCTATCCCTTTGTCTAGCATCAAAGCCTCTCAATTGATGTACAATTGACTTTTGACTTCCTAGGTCTTATTTTCCACAAAGTGCATTTAAAAGCTTTTTTAGACCTTTTGTATTCCAAGCCATGCACAAAATTTTGACCTTAAAAAGGGCTTGTAACACCTCATTTTGGATAGAATATTGATATCAAACTTTGAGTTTTCTTAACCCCTTTTGGTGTTGTCTTTTTTTCAAATCTTACTTTAGATTTGAATGAAAAATCAATTCATTGGATTAGTCTTGATCAAACTAATTATGGAGTGAGTTGTCTTAGAATCTAAGAGTGACTATCATAGGTTCAAAGTGAGATCTAAGAGTGTATTCACCATTCTAACTTAACTCTTGGTTGGGATCGAGTGTTGAGTTTTTCATAATTGTGAATTTTTACAAGGATCCTAGAAGGACCTCTAGCTTTGTAAAACTAAGCAACCTTGGAGCTTATCACCAATCCATAATGAATCCATTTTCAACTCTATCCAAAGCCACCACACTATTTCGCTGGTTCCACACTTTCCAACATATCATAAAAAAGTCTTCCATTGACTTGAATTTAGCTTTTCAAAATGCTAGAGCAAAAAAATTGGAATCTCATTAATCGATTCAAGACACCCAAGACTTTAAGACGGAGAATCTCTTCAAGACTTTTTGGCCATTTTACACCTCCAAATAACGTGTATAGTAGATTCTTCTTTTCTAGAACAACATGGGCAAACTAAGTTGTCAACTACTCTCTTTTTCATCAAGTTAATGTTGGTTGACAGATAATTATTAAAAATACGCCAGATTAGAAGATGAACCTTACTTGGGACATTGAAATTCCAAACAGTTTTTCACCACTTTTCTAAAATTCTTCTATCCAAACTGAAAGGAATGTTATTCCCAGAAGTGGCTAACCAATGTGCCAACTTCACAATAAACTGGTCATTCTTGTCATAGTTCCACATCACTAAGTCATCCATCAAATAACGAGGTCTAGGTAATTTTAGAATCTTCTGCACATCTTCAATACAAAACAAACTACGAATCAACGTTTCATTCTAATTTCCATCCTGTGAAAGCAAACTACTCACACACCTATCCAGATCAATACTCATCTGCGTAATAGAGCTAACGAGGAAGATCTTGATAACCAGTTGCTAGATAATATGTTAACATTATAACCATTACCAATTCTCTAGCGAACCCTTTAATTTGGAGTTTTTTACATACTCCACAAAATACTATTCCAAGAAAATTATCCATTCGACTCTTTCTTAGCCTCTAGAAAGTTGGAGAATGATAGTATTTAGACTTTAGGACTCTAGATAATTACAAATTTGGTTCAGTCAACAACTATCATCTTAATTATCCGATAAAGTTTGATTAATTAATAATTCAAAATCTTTAAACCTCAAGCCTCCTCAACTTTTTGGCAAGTACACTCTTCGAATTGCCCAATGAATTCGTTTGTTGATTTCAAATCCCCCCACCAAAATCTAGCCAATAAGTGATGACACTCGAGACTTTAGTATTTTCAAATAGCTCATCGAATAAGCCAGAATAGCTTGGAGAACTGCCTTTATTAAAACTTCTTTTCCACCGGCCGAAATTTTTTTGTGCTTTCATTTGAAAAGCATTCTTCACAATTTATCCTTTATGAATTTAAAGCAATTTTTTTTTTAATCATGGAATGAAATTGGAATGCTAAAATATTTTTTAAGTCGATTCACCCGAGAAACTTGCAACTTAGCCAAAACCATATTAATTGTAATATTATTCATATTTGAGCTAAAGCAGATTGAAGACTTCTCATATTTGATTTCTTAAGCTATTAAATAAGAGTACAACCGTAGCACATCCAATATACGACCAGTTTCCAACAGGTCGACTTTAAAAAATAATAGACTATCATCTGTAAAAATATAAAAACATTAGAGTAAAAGACCTCCGAGCCACTTTAATACTTGAAGTGGCATGTTTGTCCTCCATCCAGCTGTCCAAAATTTGAGATAGCCCTTCACTACACAAAAAAAATAGTTATGGAGACAAAGGATCTCCCTTGTCTTAGGCCTTTAGAAAGGGCATACATCCCCTTTTCTACAACCATTGATATTACATGAGTATGTCACTATGCTAACACATCTCATAATCAACTTAACAAAAGTATGATCAAAGCTCAGAGCAATCATGAATTTATTTAAGAAAGTCCATTCTACTCTGTTATATGCTTTACTTATATCTAGTTTTAGAGCTACAAATTTAGATTTTTATTTCTTCTCCTTAATGAATGCAAACATTCAAATCCAAACAAGGAATTATTATAAAGATTATGGCCGAGCAAAAAATCACTCGAACATGAAGATATCACTCTATTAAGCAGTACTTTAAGGCTATTGGATACAACCTTAGAAATTAACTTATAAATCATATTGCAAAGACTTATTGGCCTAAAATCCGTCATAACACATGCCCTTGTTAATTTAGGAATGAAAGGAATGATAGTTTTATTAATTTTCACCATTGAACCACCACTATTCAAAACACCAAAGCAAAACTTTGTCACATCAGTCCTCATTATCGACCAGTATTTTTTACATAATAAAACAACATAACCATCAATACCTGGGGCCTTTGATGATCCCATATTACTTAAAGACAATCAACACAACTCAACCTAAACTAAGAATAATATTGCGCATATATATATATATATATATAAATAAATAAATATATAAATAAATATATGTATGGGTGTGTATGTGTGTTCAATTAATCAATAAGATATGTTTTCAGCATATTAGTAAAGAACATCCATTAATAACCTATTTAACCACGGTTTGAATGTACTATCATGTTTTTTTTTTTTATGTATTCTTTTTAACATATTTATGAAATATGAGTTAAGTCTTAGGGAGAGAAAAAAAAAATTAACACATCTTGAGAACTCAACCCATCTAAAAAATATATCGGTTGGGTTGGGTTGGATTGAGTTGGGTTAGGTGTTGCTCTTATATAAAGTATTGAATTGACGGAGTGATTGACCATGCCAAAAAATTCTCTAACATGAACTATGTACTCCAACTTTCTTTTTTTTTTTTCCAAATGTTGTCTTTTTTTTTTTCTTTTTTTTTCGTTAATGTCAATTTTTATGATAATAAAAGCATTATCTCAAATGCTAATGAAAGCATATTTTAATAATATAGATGTATAATTAAGGAAAATATATTAGAAAAATTGGGGTGTGGTGTGCTAGTCCAACAAAATAATTATAATCAAATTTTAAAATATTATATATATTAACATTAATACTTTATTATAAATAATATATTATAAAAAGATACGTGGTAATACTTTACTATATTTGCTAAGTTTTTTTTTTTTAAATAACTATATTTATAATTATTTTTTAAATTTGCGTGTAGTAAAGTTTTCAGTATATTGTTTAGTAACCAGCTAAGTCTTTTGTGAAGTTACGAGTCTATGTTCATGTATTCAAGATAAAATTTCCTTCTTGCAGTATTTAAAATTGAAAAACTTGATTGTTGGAATTATTGTGACAAATAGCACAATGATGCCCTCCCAAACATCTTTCAATTTTACAATATTTCACAATAGATTCCACCATCTAGAAGATTCAAAATAAATAAAATAAAGGTTTGGAATCTTGAATATTTAAATCATTTATAGAAACACTTGGGTTTATAATTATATACCAATTTCTTAATAGTTTTGTTTTATAAAATTTAAAGCAACAAGACTCATATATATTGTCATCATGAGCATTACCTTCTCCCTCAAAATAAAACTCATATATAGAAGAAAAATATAGCTATTTTATGAATCCAATGGAGCTCGAAGGCATTGATTTTCTGAGAAACAACTCTTACTTTTCTTCAGAAGCCTTTTTGCAAGAAAGCCATGAATTTGGTGAATGCAGGCAGGCGAATTCATGGTCTTCTTTCTCAGAAAACTCCCTCCAAGATGGAAGCTTTCTGGAATATTTTGATAAAAATTTGGTCGAAATGGATGAATTTGATCCAATGAATTACAAGCCTGAAGATTTCGTGACAACCATTGCAGAAATGAACATGAACTCATCAAGAGCAGTAGAAAGAGAAGAGGAAAACTCCAACACCATTTTCAAGGGAATTCAAGCAAAGCTAATGGAAGAAGAGAGCTTAACAGATGTATTACTAGCTGCAGCTGAAGCTGTTGAAGCACAAAACCATGTCCTTGTCTCAAACCTGATTGAAAAGCTCAACAATTTGCTTTTATCTGACATGGGTTCATCATCATTCAACCAGCTGGCTTGGTTTTTCACTCAAGCTCTACATTTCAAGGCTCTTGATTTCTATGAAATTCATCAAAAACAGAGTCATAACTCCATGTCGGCCTTCCAGATGCTGCACCAGCTTTCCCCTTTTATAAAGTTTGCTCATTTCACTGCAAACCAAGCAATTCTTGAAGCATCAGAAGGAGAAGAAATGATTCATGTCATTGATTTTGATATCATGGAAGGAATTCAATGGCCGCCATTAATGGCTGATCTTGCAGCTAGGAAACAAGTTTGCCTGTTGAAGCTGACAGCCATTGTGGAGGACAATGAAAAGGAAAAGAGAAAGATTGAAGAAACAGGGAGAAGGCTGAGAGAATTTGCAAAATCAATCAACTTCCCTTTTGTTTTTGATCAAATGGGTATTGAAAAAGAAGAAAGATTTGAGGAAATGAAGGGTGAGAGAGTAATAGCCAATTGTAGTGGAACTCTGCACCACATTTTAAGCCATGGATACTCATCAAGGCTTGGAAGTTTCTTAAGTGGGGTTGCAAAATTGTCCCCAAAATGTGTAGTTTTAGTTGAAGATGAGCTTTTGAAGGTGTGTAAAGGTGAAAACATGTCATTTGTTGAGTTTTTCTTTGAAGCATTCCACCATTTCTCTGCTCTTTCAGACTCACTTTTGAGATGCTTTTGTGGGGTTTATGAAAATGGATTCAAAGAGGTGATGGATGAGTTTTTGGGGGCTAGAATTTTGGAGTCAGTCACCCAATTCCCTTGTCATAAAGATGTGAACAAGTTGTGGGAAAATTCCTTTGATCACTTGAAAGGCTACAACAAAATTCCCTTTACTTCTTTCAATTGCTCCCAAGCTAAGTGTTTGATCAGTCTGTTTAGAGGTGACTTTTGGGTGCAGCATCACAAGTGCAGCCTAAGTTTGTGTTGGAAGTCAAGGCCTTTGTGTTCAGCTACCATTTGGGTTCCAAATCTCAAAATTTGACCAATCCCCTCTAAAACCAGGCTCGTCCCTAGGCCATACACAGAGAGGAAGCACAACTTCAGAACTCAAGCCTTCAACCAATTTGCACCAGTTCTTGGAGACAATTTGCCCATAGATCCAAGGCTTCTTCGACAAAAATTCAATCATTTCATTCTTTTTTTTATCAATATTATTATTGTAGGAGTACATAATATATGAAAAATTGATTCTCCGTTCAAAACTCTCAAATCAAATTGTTTCTCATTTCTTCATTTTCATTTTCATTTTGATTTCTGTTTAGTTTATCAATAAGTGGGGTTTGAAAATAAATTCAAACATTTGACTTCTTAATGGGGTTTTATTAATAAATAAGTATGCAATTAGTGTACGTTTAAACTAAAAAAAAAAAGAAAAGAAAAAGTAGTTAGTTGGTTTTATTAATCTAAATAAATAAAAAAAGAAAGAATAATAACATGAGTATATTAAATTCTCCAATAGACATTGTTCTTCAATCACTTCAGTTGCCGTCTGAAACAGAAATATTTTCGATAATGAACAAACAAAATGGAACTCATTTTCTTGGGCATATTGGACCTACCATAAGAACCTTAATTTAATGCAATCTTGGGACAAAAGAAATATTATAAAATAAAATGTTTCCTGTTGGAGCAAGTGTGACAGTTTTAACTTATGTTACATTGAATGGGCATATGTTTCTAGGATTCTTCAATTGAAAATGTCAATGCTTTTGGTGTTTCCTTACGTACCTTTGATTTTCATTATGCATTTGTCTTTAGTTAGTTTAATTAAAAGCAATGACCACCAACACTATTAATTCGAGAGAATTCAAGAATGAGTTCAGCTACTAGCTAGTAACACATGGACACGTCAAATTGTGTGCTTCAACAGATATAAAATAGTTGTTTGCAATATTTGAAGAATCGTTAATTAATATAAATGCTTATTAATATTATTAAATTGTAAATTAATTTGAATTATCTAAACAAAACACATTTATTACATTAATTAAATTAAAGCTAACATTATTTATATGAACACTTGTATAAGTATATTGGATATAGGTTGGATATGCAATTGGATATGTTTCTAAATAAATAACCTTAAAACGTGGGATAGGGCATCTTGTCCTAGAAACACTTTTGATATGACCTTCTTTGATAAAAATATTTTGTTAATTCTATTAATTTTGTCGGTCTAAGTAATTTTGTTATATTCTTATAGACCATGATAAAAAGTTTGCAAGTTGATAGTATGTTTATCCGATCTTAATTCTAACTCAGTCGTAAACTTTTGATTGTGATAACCTCATTTGATGTACATGGGTGAGATAGTCATAGTCTATGATTCAATTAGCATCTCACGTTGGAGACTGTCCGTAATGAGTAGCTAGAAACGCAACGTAGCAAAATGAAATTCATTTCATTCCTAATTGTGAAAGTAGAAAAGTTGTTCTCTTAAAGATTGATTCTAAAGCTTGAACAAATGGTACTTACCTCTCACTTGCCCGTGAGGGTACTAGTTTATGGTTGAACAATAAACAATTTATTCATTAAAAAGAATCAATTATAAATAAGAAAAAAGATGTAACCACAAAGATAAAATGAACTTTGGCTCACCTACCGTTATAAACAACTTGTGAATGATTAATTATCAGGTTATCGATTATATTTGTAGATGGGCATTACAATTTTCTCAATAGAAACTCTTGGTCTTTCATCTTCACAACTCTTGGCCTTTCATCTTCATAACTTTGGCTTTTCATATTCATAACGCTTGGTTTTTCATCTTCCACATCTTTTGACCTTTCATCTTCATCTACATAACTCTTGAAATTGAAATCAACTAAAAATATTTAATATTGATACAATAAAACTCCCCCATAAACTTAAAAGCTTCTACCATCCATCATGCTAATCAACTTCTTGAACTTGTCAAAAAGTACTTTCGGTATGGTTTTGTGAAGATATTTGCAGCTTGATCTTGACTTGCCACATGCAGCAATTCCACACTTCCTTCCTTCACATGATCTTGGATAAAGTGAAAACGCACATCAATGTGCTTGCTTCTTTCATGGTTCACTGGATTCTATGAAAACGTTGATTCTATATTGCTGATTTGTTGTCAACTTGAATCACATTTGCACCTAGTTGTTTTAGGTTCATCTTGGTCAACAAATTTCTAAGTCATATCGCATGACATACACACCAAGATGCTGCCACATATTCAGCTTCACATGTCGATAGCATCACGATCGGTTGTTTCTTTGAATGCGAAGTAAATGTTGTGTCGCCCATAAAAAACACATATCCTAATGTACTTTTCTGATCGTTTATGTCTCCACACCAATCGATGTTAGAGTAACCAACCAGCTTGTAGTCTTCAACTTTCAAGTAGAACAACCCAAGTGACACCGTACCTTAGATGTACCGTAGGACTCGCTTCAACACCTTCCAATGTGAATAAACCGGCTCCTCCATGAACTGACTTATAATGCCGACACTTAAAAAAAGATCTGGCCTTGTGCATGTGAGATAGTGAAGGCTTCCTACCAAACTGATATTTACTTGCATCTACACGTTCTCCTCCATCAAACTTCAAGAGTTTTGCACCTTGTTCCATTGGTATAGATACTGGGTTGCAATTTGTCATCTTGTACTTCTTCAAAATCTCTATTGCATGTCTCTTGTGATACAAAAATACACGTCTCTCCTTGTTTAACCTCCACACCGAGAAAAAACTTCAACAAGCCCAAATCTTTACCCTTCTTTATGTAAAGTTCATGCTCGTAGGAACATGGTTTGTACCCGTTCTCCATGAAATATGTATCGATACGTGTATTTCATGCTTGTTGTGCTTGCTTCAACCCATAAAATGCCTTCTTCAATTTTAGCACCTTATTTTCGTCTTCAATTTTCATGTACCCTGGTGGTTGTTTGATGTAGACTTCTTCTTCAAGCATACCATTCAAGAATGCCGACTTGACATCCATTTGAAAAATTGGCCATTTGAATTGAGCCGCTTAAGAAATAAGCAATCGTATTGTCTTCATTCTTGCAACGGGAGCAAATATTTCGTCATAGTCGACTCCTGCCTTTTGCTTGTATCTCTTGGCAACAAGTCGCGCCTTGTATCGCTCTATCTTGCCCTTGATCATTCATCTTTTTCTTGAACATTCACTTCACACTAATGGGCTGATTTCCGTTCGACAATTCTGTTATCTCACATGTATTATTGCTGACAATCACTTTAATCTCCTCATCTAAGGCATTTGGAGCATCTGCCAAAAGACATACAAGGTGAACCTTTTTTGTCGAATCATACAAATCTTGCAAATTTTGCGGTTGTAGTGGTTCACCTTCATCATCGGTAGTTTTAGAGTTTCTTGATATACTTGTTGGAGCAACGATTGATGATTCTTAAATTTCGATGTTCACCTCCGTTGAATTATTCTAGTTCCACTCGCTTCCTTCATTTACTCGCACATCACAATTCGTCATCACCTTCTTGCTTAGCAGATCAAGTAGCTTGTACCCTTTTGTCTTTTCATCATACCCAATAAAAATATACCTTTTACTTTTGTCTTCGAGATTTGTTCTTCGTTGATTCGATACGTGTGCATAAGCCACACTATCCAACACTTTAAGATGTGAAGTTGTCGGATTTTGTCCGCTTCATGCCTCTTGTGGTGTTTGATCATCTAAATTTTCATGTGGACATTGATTTTGCACATAGATGGCGCATTGCAAGGCTTTCGCCTAAAATTCCTTTGGCATCATTTTCCTCTTGAGGATTGATAGAACCATGTCGAGAATGGTCCGATTCTTTCTCTCAGCCACATCATTTTGTGGAAGAGTGTATGATGCTCTTAGAAATCGTCTCATGCCTTGCTCCTGGCAATATTGCATTAAAGTTATCGATGTATACTCGCCACCTCTATTGGATTGTACAACTTTGATGTGCCTACCAGTTTTTCCTTCTCCACCATCACTTTGAACTTTTTGAATGCTTCCAATGTCTCATATTTTTCTTTCAGAAAATAAATCCAAGTTTTTTGTGAGAAATCATCGATAAAGGAAATGAAATACTTTTTAACGTTGAAGGATTTAGAGGTAATTGGTCCACATATGTCAGTGTGAATCAACTCGAGAGGCTGCTTAGCACTATATTCTGCCTTCTTTTGAAACGAGGTTCTCACTACTTGCTGAGCATGTATTCTTCACAAAATTTTCCCTCGTAATCCATGTTGGGTAGCCCGTACACCATATTCTTCTTCGCTAACTCTTTTAGGCCACCATGATGTAGGTGACCAAAGCCGAGATGCTACAACGATATCTTGTCCTCTACATCGACTTGCAAAAAAATTTCTCATATGCTTCTCAAATTCAGCATATACATCTGTTTTCTTCCCATCTCGACTCGAGTAACCATACGCCTTTGCTTGTCCTTCAAATGAAGTAGGCGATATTTTAAAAAAATCGAGTAACCCTTCTCTGTGAGTTTCCCCGAACTCAAAATGTCGATATTCAGGTTTGGTAAGTAATAAAAATCTCAAATTGACCCTATCCTTTTGCAACTAATAAATCGTACCATGGCTTTTGACCTCCACCGTTGATGCATCTTCAAATGACACATGAACATCTTCAATCTTTTACATCTCTTTGAATAGATTATCGTGGCCGCATAAATGATTGCTTGATCCCGAGTCGAGGTACCATAAACTGTCATTACTGATGTTGACTTCATTTTAAGCCATTAAGAGAAGACCTTCATTTGTTTGTGTTTTAGGGCTAAGTTGGTTGTTTCTTCCACCTTTTTATCGACTCGACAATCTTTTGCAAAATGCCCCACTTTACAACAACTATAACACTTGTCGGGAGTTGCAATCACACACACAGTGACCATATTTGTGACATTTGTAACACTCGATGTTGGAATTATTCGAATGGTCGCCTCTTCCTCGACCGCGTCCTCTTCCATGGCAATTTGGTTGGCTCAACTATCCCTTCTCCTTATAGTACCCTTCATGATTGTTGCTTTGACCACTGCGATCATTTCCACTATTTCCACAACCACGACCTCTACATTGAAAATTTTGATAATAAAGTACATTTTCGTCTTTGATTGACGCTTTTGTTTGAAGTGCTTGCTCGAGTGTCTCCTTCTTCTTCTTCTTCTTACTTTGCTCTTGTGCCTCGAGAGAACCGGCGAGCTCGTCAATTATGAGCGACGTAAGGTCTTTTGACTCTACTATTGCGCACATAACATTCTCAAAATTGTAGGTTAATGATCTCAAAACCTTCTCCACAACTCGCGTATGAGCTAACGTTTCTCCATTTCGATTGAGTTGGTTCACCACAATTTGTACACGCGTGATATAGTCGAATACACTTTCCGTCTCCTTCACTTTCATGCTCTCCACTCGCCACGAAGAGTTTGGAGACGCACTTTCTTCACTCGTTCGGCTCCTTTGAACACTTATTTTAAAAATGTCTCACGCTTGTTTTGAAGTAAATGCATTGGCAATCTTCTCAAAGACCGACATGTCAACGACTCGTAATAACATGTATAGTGTCGCCTTATCCTTTGATCGCATCTCTTTCAACGTCTTGTTTTTAGCCGTATAGTGGTATCTCTTGGTTCTTCGAAACCTTCTTCGATCACCTTCCACGCATCTTGAGAACCGAGAAGAGATTTCATTTGAATGCTCCAATTATCGTAGTTTTCCTTCGTTAGTCGTGGCAATGACATCTAGCCCATCATATTCGCCATTGGCTCTGATACCAATTTGTAAAAATCACGCTACTTTTCTTTTCTATGATAGAAGGGGAAAAACACTACTTTTCTTAGAAAAACACTTTCTTGAATTTCTCTTATCTTTTCTTTTTTTTTTTCTTTTACTCTACTACATCTTTAGAATGGAAATAACAATCTATTTATAGACATTACAATTTCTCCATAGAAACTATTGTCCTTTCATCTTCATTGGTCTTTCATCTTCATAACTCTTGACGTTTCCTCTTCATAACTCTTGGTCTTTCATCTTCACACCTTTTAGCCTTTCATCTTCATCTACGCAACTCTTGAAATTAAAATCCACTAAAAACATTTAATGTTTATTCAACATCATTTACATACTAAGGTTGTTTGCTCTTATTCTTATACCTTCATTAACTATGTAGTATACATAAAGCAATAAGCATATGCTGACATATGGACCTACAAATAATGGAAAAATCTTAAATGACGTGCTCAACATAATCATAGAGCGTCAATGTTGGGATAGTCTTTAATCTCTGGCTCTAGTCAACAAAGACCTTTCAAGGCACTAATATATAACTTTAAAAAACACGGGCAGTCACAATGTCAAGCTTCTATAATGGCAGGCAACCTGTCATTTAAGGTTGCCAGCACTGGTATTGTCACACCACAAAGTTGGAGCTGAGGAAGGTAGAGCTTGAAGTTCACGAAATAATGATTCAATCCACGTGATGTCAGTAGCACAGTGAGCGAGAGCACGGTACTCAGACTCGATGCTTGAGCAAGCTACAACCTGTTGCTTTTTGGAGATCTATGAGATAAGAGCACTTCCCATGAAGATACAGTGAGCTGTAATACTCTTTCGATCATCAACCCCGCAGGCCCAATCAGCATCACTGAAAGCTCTTATAGTAGTGAAACTGGATTTAGGAATGAAGACGCCATAATGTATAGTCCCTTTGAGGTATCAGAGCACCTGTTTTGTTGCAACCCAATGTGTGGAGGTGGGGCAATGGTTGAACTGGCTGAGCTTGTTAACAATGAACGAGATGTCTAGTATAGTGTGAGAGAGATATTGAAGAGCGCGAAGAAGACTATGATACACTGTTGGATCCGTTAGAGGCTCACCATCATATAGAGATAGTTGTTTGCTAGTGACTGCTGGTGTAGGGCAAGGTTTTAGATGGTTAAGTTCAAGCCTGTGAAGAAATCAGTAATGTACTGACTTTGGGAAAGATGAATGTCGTTGGGTGAGCGACATACAACAACACCAAGGTAATAGGTAAGAGCACCCATGTCTTTGAAGGAAAAGTTGGAGTGGAGTTTGTTGATGAGGTTGGTAATGTGAGAAGAAGAACTGCCTGTAACAATTATGTCATCAACATAGATAAGAATAACTAGTGTTAGACTTTTATTGTGAATGTAAAAAAGGAAGGGGCCAACTTTGGAATTAGTTAAGCCTCATTGAGAGAGAGTGGCTTTAAGTTTGTCAAACCAAGCCCCAGGTGCTTGTTTAAGACCATAAATAGCTTTATTGAGCTTGCAGACATGAGTGGGGTGGTCAATATCAATAAATCCAGTAGGTTCAGCAATTTAAATTGTCTCACTAAGGTCTCCATTTAAGAAAGCATTTAATGTCAAGTTGGCGAATGTCCTAGTCATTGTTTACAGCCAAGGCAAGCACAATGCGAATGGTTGGAGCCTTGACAACTGGACTAACAGTCTCATGGAAATCAATGCCAGACTGCTGATGAAAACCTTTAGCAACTAGACGTGTTTTGCATCTTTCAAATGACCCATCAGCTTTTCTCTTAACTCTAAAGACCCATTTACAGCCTATGATGTTCATACTGGACGTAGCAAGGACTAAAGTCCAGGTACAGTTGGATTTGAGGGCTGAAATTTCATTATCCATGGCTTGTTTCCAAGAGGGACAAAGAGCAGCTATTTTAGCATTTTTTGGTACCTGAGTGGGTGAGCTAATGATGGTTATATATGCCCAGGTTTTTGGCTTGAAAACACCAGCTTTCGATCGAGTGGTCATAGGATGGTGTGGAGCTGTTGGTTCAGTAGTGGGTGAGACAGCAGAAGGATGAACAGGTAGAGCAGGAGCCATAAGAGCAGTGGAAAAGTTGCTTGACAGATCCATTTGTTATGTGCCAGTACTGATGTGCAAGGAAGAGGCAGGAGCTGGTGATGTGGATGCCAGTGGAACACAAGGAGAGGAGTCAGGAAGTGCAGTTGTAGGGTTGGGAAAAGGAATAGTAGACACAATAGTAAGAGAAGTAGTGGTTGTGGGGTGAACAACAAAGGATTGTTGGAAGGGAAACACAGTTTCATTGAAAACAACATGCCTAGAGAGGTACAAGCGACCTGTTGAACTAAGACATGTGTATCCTTTGTGACTTTCACTATAGCCAAGAAATACACATTGGGTACTATGGAATTGAAACTTGTGTTGTTGGTATGGACGAAGGCAAGGATAGCAGGCAGTGCCAAACACCTTTAGAAATTGATAGTTAGGTTTACAAGTGTAAATGACCTCATATGGTGATTTGTTGTGTAGGATAGGAGTAGGCAAGCGGTTAATTGTAAAGACAGTTGATGAAAAGGCATCCCACAAATAGTGGAGAGGCATGGAGACTTGGGAAAGAAAAGTAAGACCCATTTCGACAATGTGGCGATGTTTTCTTTCAACTAAGTCATTTTGCTGACTAGTATGAGGGCAGGGATGACGGAAAAAGATGCCAAACTGTTGGAGAACAGGAGAAAATGATTGAAAATCACCACCCCAATCACTTTGTAGTGTTTTTATGGTGGTGTTGAATTTATTTTCAACAAGTCTTTTATATAGAAGGAAGGCATATAGGGCATTTCCATTTGTTTTTAATGGATAGATGTGAGTGAACCGACTAAAATGATCAACAAAGCTAATGTAATAGACAAAGCCAGCGGTCGAAGGAACAGGGGAGGGTCCCCATAGGTCACATGATACAAGTTCAAGTGGTTTTGTTGTTGTTGTGTTTGAAGTGGAAAAAAAGAAGAGCATGAGATTTACCCAGTTGACAAGATTCACAGAAAAACATGGATTCATTTCTTGATAAAGAGAGATTACAAGCTTTAAGAACTAAAGACAAGACTCTATCATAACTATGCCCTAGCCTTTGATGCCACGAAGTTTTAGACACTTTTCTTAGAACATGTTTATTCATAGTAACATTGGACACAAAACTTAGAAAAGGACTAGACTCAGCACAATTGTTTGATGAAGATGAAAGAGGATGTTTAGGATTGAAGGGAGACTTCTTTGATGAAGCTATTGGGAGGACTAGATGATATAATCCATTCCTTAGTGTTCCACGCAGCACCACATCGTTTGTTACCTTATCCTTCACAAGACAGTACATAGGGTGAAATTCCACAACAACATTGTTATCTAAAGTGAATCTTGATATGCTAAGCATATTACAACAGATTTCAGGAACATGAAGCATATTTTGCAGCTTAAAGTTTCGTGTAGGTGTGCTAAATTCAGAATATCCAACATCAATAATTTTCAGTTTAGAACCATATCCAGCAGCAAGAGTTTTGTTACCTGATTAGGGAGTATTGTCTGTTATATTTGAAGGTTCTGCAGTAACATGAGTGGTGGCACCGGTATCAGCAAGCCAGTAAGAATCCGAGACCACATTTGGAGTTGCAATTAGGGCAGTATTTTCGCTGGTGGAGCTCCTCTTAGTGAAATTGTTTGGGTTCTTGTAATTTTCATCGAATCGATACCAGCAAATTGAGATATCATGCCCTGGTTTGCAGCACAAATGACAATACGTAGGAGATGCTGAAAAATTATCTTGATGTCTACTGGAATGAGCTTCCTGATTCGAATTAGATGTACTGTTTGATCTTCCCCTACCACCATAATTTCGACCTCTGCCACGGCCAGATCATCCTCCACTTCGTTGACACACTGTTTGTTGGCTATGATTTGAGTCACGATTACTTTGACTTTCTCTTGATTTTACCGAGGAGCTTGATTGTGTTATCTTCCATGAGAAGCATAGTTAACAGAGTGATCATTTTGTAGAGGAGAAACTTGGTACCTACTGAGTGTCCCTTCAAAGGTGACAAGGATGGCATGAAATTCTTGCTACAAGGTGAAATCTCTCCCCTCAATTGCAGAGACAATAGGGATATATTCAGCATCAAGTCCACCTAAAATATAAAATATAAGATCACTTAATAAAACAGGGGCACTTGCTAATTGAAGTCGCTCTGTGATTTGCTTCATCAACGAAAGGTAATCCACCATTTTTTATGATTATTTCTTTGTGTTTTATAGCTTGGACCGCAGCCGGTTGATTCGAGCTTTGTTGGTCGCTCCAAACATGAGCTCCAACGCTTTCCATACTTCTCGGGATGTTTCGAAGTTGACTACATCTGACGCAATTGCTGGAACCATTGAGCCAAACAACCATCCGGAGAGAGCTTTGTCAATAGTGAGCCATTCCTCGTATTCTGGATTTGGTTCACTCTGTGTTGTTCCATCCTCAGTTTGAACCTCAACGTATTCGCTGGGCTGTGTTTTTGTACATAGGACATGGCCATCCACCCTTTCCCTCTCAAAATTGCTAGGACTATACCACGCCACAGGAGAAAATTCTTCTCGTCCAATTTCACAGTCAGGACAGTGCTTAGGGGATGCCCGAAAGAGAGATAAGACGAGAACTTTGTTGTTACGTGGGATGTGGAAATGACAGAGGTGGAGGCGGCATTGTTGCTAGCAGAAGCTGGAGTTTGATCAGCCATGGCGTTTTTCCTTGAATGGCTCTGATACCAAGTTTGAAAATGATATGCCCTAGAATGAGGAAGACGAAGAGAGAGCAGAGAGGTAAAAACTGTATTGATTTTTATTACCTTCAATAGAGAGCAAGCTTCAGCTAAATAGCTGAGAGTGTAACCAAAAGGACAGGTACAGCCAATGAGAGACCACCACGTGGATGGTTTGTTACACAAGAGAAATATACTGAGACGACACCGTTTTGGTGTAAAAACAGAAAATACAAAATACAGCATTTTAGCTGTTACATTCTCTAATACCAAACATTGTTAAGGATCTCATTATTTGACATTAGAATAGTGGAAATTCCTTCAAGCATTTATAAGATGAGGTTTGTTATTTCCTTTATAGCCTATTGGTATTGAAATGGATGCCCACACTTTCTAATATGGTATCATAGCCCATAAACTCAAATGAGTATTCGGTCCAATAAAAATGAAATTGTGATCCGATTAAAGATTGGTGAACCCAAAAGATGCATCATCTTGAGGGGCATATTAAGGATTTATCCCACATCGAAAAAGTGGGGAAATATCCAAGCATTTGTAAGATCAGATGAACTACTCCTCTATTAGTCAATTAATTTGAAGATGGATGTCTAAATTTTTTTAATAACATGACTGACGGAAGATTGATCATCAAAGAATTACTGTAATTGTTTTGTCTGCCATGATGGATCTTGTTTAGGAAGAAATTTAATGGGGGTAGTCATTGAATCCACGAATTGTTGTAGTGTTAATCAAATCATATCTTAAGACGTTGGGCATTAGAAGTTCTAATATTTTTACCAATGCTTAAAACATTTTTATCAAAAGTAAATTGATATCTTATAAAAAATAATCAATACAATTAAAATTTACTTAGAATCTTGAGGATTTTTTTTTTCTTATTTGTTGAGTAGAGAATATTGAGAATTTATTTCTGCATTTCTCAACATACGAATTTTAAACTGCTTTTTTGATAGCACTTTTGGGTGATAGCAACTTAATTTTCACCATATTTAAATGTCTGCAACAATTCTCAAGTTGATGGTATTACCGCATCATCTATTTTTTTCTTTGAAAGCGACATCCAACGGCAGAAAATCGATTCCATTTTCCGATGTATACAATAATCAATAAGAAAAACAAAAGTGACAAAACTCATTTGATTGTTTATATAAAAATAAAAAAACTAATCATATAATTTATAACTATTAATTACAGAGCTTCTGAGTGCCAAAATGTCAAGTAAATTGGAACTTGCGGTGGTTGAGAATTTTCCACATTTTCGTATTTAAAATATTAACCAACCACACTTCAAAATAATGTAATCTTCACATTATGACAAATAGTTGATGTGATGATGAAAAATAAGCAACTTTCTAATTCGAGAGTATTATTATGGGGTTGCAAAAATCATTCATAAACTATGGTATTTGTAATAATTACCTTCATAAATTTTTAATTTGATCAATTATATAATGTCAAATTTATATAAAATATGAAAAGATAAAATTGTCATTTACAAAACAAATTTGTCTCTTCCTTCTCGATCTTGATCTTCTTTTTGTTGGGTTTTTGAAAAAATATTAGAAGCGAATTATCCCACATCGGAAAGAAGCAAGAAGTAGTACGCTCCAAGCACTATAAAAGGAGCATGTGGCTTTGGTTTCAAAGCATCCCAAGTCAGAAGCACTTTAAGCTTTGGTACTGACTCTAGTTAAATTCCTTTTATATTCTCTTGTGGAGAGTGGGGCAAAGGGTGTGAGTAGTATAAGCTTTGAAGAGAGTGTTTATGTATTGGGGTCGGGGAGAGAATTCTATGTGATTGTAACAATTTTTCACATAGTGGAAGTTCTTTCTATCCGTGATTTTTTCTCCAGTTGAGGAGTTTTTCCACGTAAATTCTTGTGTTCTATTTTGTTGTTTTTCCTTTTAATTTCTCAATTATTTTCTGCTTATTCCTGCAGTTATTAGGGAAGGTTTTTCCCAACGCTTTTCATATCTACATTTCCTAAGCTCTGATTTGCTGTCAATTAATTATCACACTTCTACCAATAAAGCTTCTTCTTATACCATTACGTTTCAATCTCAGAAACTAACAACTGAATTACATGCACAAGACCCAACAATTGAACTAATCGCTCGTAGGGTAGACCTTTAGGAGTTAAACTACTTCAACACATAATTTTTATTAATGCTCTTATTTTTAAAGTTTCATAAACTCTAAAAAAGCCTTAAACCGATCCTTCTTGGACAATCTTGAACAATTACTCTCCCAAAAGTCTTCCCTTGTCCTCACATTTTTAGACCTAGAAAAAATATTTTGTAAACACCTGACTCAGACTAGAGTCACATCTAGGCCTATACATTAAATGCATAATTAAAATGACTAATAAAAGCTGAGACATGACGAGTAAATGACTCATTTATTAAACGAAACGGTAATAGTTCGTAAAAACGCACAAAACGAGTACCCAGTTTTAAAATCTAGGAAAATAGTACAAATGTCATACAATCAATGGATGACTCTATAAAGAAAATCCAGATAGACGAATGCGGAAGAAGAATACACTAAACCATACATCACAACAACACAAGTCCATGGTCTTCACAGCTCCTGATCAACCATCCTAGTAGAGCTCATGTGTACCGTGGAGACAACATAGAAAATGAGTGAGTTATTAAACTCAGTAAGGATCCCTAACCGGAATCAACACAAGTAAGATAATGAATGCATAAGAACCAAAGAACAATGCATGAGTAGTGATAACACAGAAGTCCCTTTGGAGCTCTAAAGTTCCAGAGTATCGATTGGATGGTAAAGGTGACACCGAGGCTATCCCGATGGGACATGCCACTCGCGGGCCTCACTAAGTATGATTATGCACTTCCGGGGATACCCTTACAAGAAAATGCCACTCCCGGACCTTCAGTAAAATACTTGTTTGTGAATTTCATAGAAGCATGTAGTGTACATAATCTAACCACAAAAACAGTTAGATAAACAACAGGTGCATCGTAGAATGTACCATTTGGATGTTTAGCATTCGTTCCGTTCATCTCACAACACAAACAAACATATATAAATAAATAAATAAATAAATATATATATATATATATATATATATATATATATACACTAAAGAAAAGAAATAACCGTCTACAACGTCACTCGGAAACTCGGCAATCAAAGCATTAAACAAAGCCTTCAAAGCATTTAACATTATCATTTTCTCCCAAACTAACCTACATGTGCTTCTATCTAACCACAAGACCGTAACTAAGGGTAAGGTTCCCTAACCTTGGCCGAAATCAACTAAATTTTCCTTAGAGTGCTCGAACTATGAGTTGTGGAGCTGTTTTCAAGTTCAACTGGCCAAACCAGGGTTAAATAGTCAGAATTATCCCTTAAAACTATCAAAATTGGGTTCAAAGCGTTGAAATTACCCAAAAACCACTATCCAAAAATTTTCCGGCGAGGTCGACGGGGTGCATGGCTCGACGAGGGCGGCAGGCTGCAGGCTCGGGTGCAAGTGGCGTACGATGATAGGTGGAAATCTTGTTTGGGACGCGAACTAGCTAGGTTAGGGACGCGCTGACGGTTCAGGCAAGAACCCTGCAGGCTCAAATTGGCGCATCAGTCCTTAGCTACACGGTTCATACAGGCGGCAACACGTGGCGACGAACGGTTGGACGACACTGAAAGCAAAAGGATTTGTCGGCAGCGTTATCGGCATGAAATTCCAGCCTGGTTGATGATTGGCTCCGAGCTCGAGGGATAGCGGCGTCTGCGAGGGTGACACACGGCGCCTCCTAGTTTGCTCTCGCTGGCCGGTGCACAAACTTCAACGTGACCAATGCTGAAAACGAGACTTACACTGTTAACTTTGGTTGGCAGTGCACGAAGATCAAGGAACGGGGATTGGTCGGTAGTTGCTAGTGTTGGAATGACAGGGAGAAAATTTGGTGGACAACACTGAAAAAGATGCAGGTAATGATGACCAAATTTTTTTGTCTTGTTGGCTTTATATATAAGGACAAAATGAGGTAGTAAAATTACAAACATGCCCCTAAAGCTAAAAATGACCATTTTACCCCTAGTTTTCAAATTCCGACTTCACACCTCTCAAGATATGACTTAAATAAGTACATTTAATCAAAAATAATTTTTGAAACGACTCTTGGAAGTTTTGGTAAGCCTAAAAATTTACAAACTAGCCTTGAAATTTATGAAGTGATAAATCCGGGTTGTTCCATCTTTAAACCAAAAAAACATCACTCCACAAATCTTGATGGTCAATATAGAGTCTAGAAAAGCCCAACTTGAGAATCGGACACCCTTAGCGTCCAAATTGTAGTTTGGGGAAGCATCCTTAGCGGTGGACTAGGCACAAGTCATATGGAAAGGGGTGTTAAAGAGAGTGAGAGCCTCGTTCCACTCGAAACCTGTCGCATCACAAAGCCTTGTCAACGAGTCGAGTTGTTTGGAAATGCAGCACCAAACAGGTGGTAAATTTCGTCCAAGGCTAAATATGGGTGAGAAATCGATAGCAAACAAGTACCGAGAGGGAAAGATGAAAATGACTTTGAAAAGAGAGTCAAATAGTGCTTGAAATTATCGGGAGGGAAGCGGATGAGAGCTGGCAATGTGCCCCAGTTGGATGTGGAACGATGAGAGCTGACTTGTCGATCGACTTGGGGCATGGACCGATGCAGATTGAGAGCCCAGACCTTTATTACGCATGTGGAAATTTCGTCGTCCCTATCGTGGCTGGCAGTGCACGGCTTATGAAGTACTTTGACATCTGAGCGCTACTAGCATCGACCTGTGGGATCCCTTAATGGGTTCCACCACCAACTGACCTTGATCTTCTGAGAAGGGTTCAAGTGTAACTATGCCTATCGAGACCCAAAAGATGGTAAACTATGCTTGAGAAGGATGAAGCCAAAGGAAACTTTAGTGGAGGCCTGCAACGATACTTAAGTGCAAATCATTTGTTTGCCTTAAGTATAGGGGCTAAAGACTAATTCAGCCATTTAGTACCTGGTTCCCTCCAATGTTTTCATCAGGATAGCTAGAGCCCACGTGCGAGTTCTATCGGGTAAAGCCAATGATTAGAGGCATCGAGGGCGTAACACTCTCAACATATTCTTAAACTTTAAATAGGTTGGATGGTGTGGCTGCTTTGTTGAGTGGCGCCACAGAATCCAGAGCTCCAAATGGGCCATTTTTTTTAAGTCGAACAAGCAATGTAGGATAAATTGGAAGCTGGGTTACGACCCTAACTACATACTAATTACCTAGATCCGACAAAGGGTGTTGGTTAATTAAGAGAGTAGGACGGTGGTCATGGAACTCGAAATCCACTAAGAAGTGTGTAACAACTCACTTGCCGAATTAATTTAGCCCTTAAAATGGATGACGCTGAAGCGCACAACCTATACTCGGCCATCGGGGCAAGTACCAAGCCTCGATGAGTAAAAGGGTGTGGCGATCTCCGCAACACCTTATGCGCAAGCCAGGGCGAAGCGACTGTGAGTGTAGATCTTGGTGTTAGTAGCAAATATTCAAATGAAACTTTGAACGCCGAAGAGGGGAATGGTTCCCTGTTAGTTGATCCTAAGAGACGAAAAAAATATCATCTAATAGCGTTATACCACGAGCTTCGAAAGAGAATCGGGTTAAAATTCCTAAACTAAAACATAGCGGCTGACGGCAATGTTAAAGAGTCTAAAGATGCTGGCGAGAGCCTCGTGAAGACTTATCTTTTCTTTTTAATAGCTTGCCCACCCTACAAACAACTTTGTCGAGGTAAGGTCTAGTGGCTATAAGAGCATCGCATGTCACATGGTGTCTAGAGCATGCCCGAGTATACTTATAATCGCATCAGGTCTCCAAGGTGAATAGTCTCGGGTCGATGGAATAATGTAGGTAAGAGAAGTCGGAAAAATGGATCCAAAACCACGGGAAAAGAATTGGTACTAAAGGTTGGGCACAAGGGTCCTAGTTTCGAACCCGTCGATTGTCGATGGACAACTCGAGTTGCGTCCGCGGTTAGACTGGGTTATCGCAAACCAGCAAGGACATATTAGGAACGGCTTCTTCGGGGGTCTTCTTTCGATGTCATTCACTCAGCTCAGAACTGGTACGTACATAGGAGAATCCGACTATTTAATTAAAACAAAGCATTCAATGGTCTCTATGGATGCTAATGCAATATGATTTTTTCCCAGTGCTCTGAATGTCAAAGTGAGAAATTCGACCAAGCACAAGTAAACGGTAGGGGTAACTATGACACTCTTAAGGTAGCCAAATGCCTCGTCATCTAATTAGTGACGCACATGAATGGATTAACAAGATTCCCATAATCCCTGTCTACTATTCTGCGAAACCACAACCAAAGAAACAGGCGTGGAAAAATAAGTGAGGAAAGAAGACCATGTTGAGCTTGACTGTAGTCCGACTTTTGGAAATAACTTGAGAGATGTAGGAAAAATGGTATGCCCATGGTTATTTGAATGTACACTTGGACAATTATATGAGATATACAAGTGGATCTAGTTTCAAGCATTACTAACAACCTAATCCTTGTTGTTCATACGAAGACATGTGAGTGTGGGTGTCTATGCAAAAAATGAGCTTTTGCATAAGACGGGACCAAAAGTTTTATGATCGAGCTAGTAATTAAGATATAGAATCGCACCTACTACTTCGATAAGGATGATCGTACATCAATGTGATCTTAATCCATAGTGGGTTGCGAACTTCTACTTTATGAAAGCGTCATTTGATTTGCATGAGGTGAGACTAGCTAAACAACGTTGGATCAATAAGCCTCCCACGCTGTAAAGACCCGACCCTTTAAGGCCCCCTCAAAACCCTTACCCCAAGTGCATGAATTAAATAACCTTGAAATCATTTAATAAAACACAGTAATTTATCAATTCCTCAATGGCTTAAATCATCAAAACATAAGTTCAAAAAGATTCGGAGTACTCCTTCAAAGGAAATAAGTTAACAAAAGGAGGGAAAAAAAACACAGTTATTAAAAGAAATTAAACCGTTAAAACACAAGTCCTCATCAAGCATATATGAAAAGGAAAGAACTAAACAGGATGCAAGACGTAAGAAGGACTCGATATGCCCATGGTCTTTGCTGCGCCATATCAGCCATCCTGGTAAAGCCCTTGCGTACCTGTGGGTTACCACAGAAGAAAGAAAATGAGGTTGAGTATTATAACTCACCAAGATATGTATAACGAGTCAATTCATACATAAGAACGTCAAATAATGTAAAGAAGGATAATCAGACAATCAGGGGACTCAAATACAACGATGTCGGGGCAACTCGAAGGCTAAGCCATCCCGATCCCTCATGGTTCACACACCGGGGCATCCCTACTAGAGATAAGCCTACCCGGTTCCGTCCCCTTATATAACAACGAGGCAACCCATTTAGGGCTAGGCCAACCCGGTTCCAAGATATCTGCAGGTATCACGTAGTAAAAGCTACAATCTCACAAATAATATCAAATTTGTACACGAATACACCTAACTAACAACATTCGAACTTATCTAACACATATTTATTCAATCAAAACAGTTCAGGACAAGAATTAACCCCTTTTATCTTGGTCGTTATCTACTCTAAGTACTCCTAAGTTGTAACAGCCCGACTTTTTGCTCAATGTTTAACAAGGTTAGTTTTCATAAATTTTAGGCTTACCGGGAGTTGTTTTAATATTTATTTTTGGTTTATTTTGGCTATTAAGGTTAATTCTCGGAAGTTGTAAAGTCGAAATTCGAAAACTAGGGGTATTTTGGTCATTTTTAGCCCTAGGGGCATTTTAGTAATTTTCCAGGGGTTTTTTTCCTTATAAATAGAGCCAAAAACCTAATATTATTAGGTCATCATTGTTTTGACAGCCGCCGACCATTTCTCTCAACTTTCGTGCCCCTCAGCTCAGCCGCTGACAAAGAATTGCCGTGTCAGCCAATCAGATCGCTGGTTTCTGAGCGCCGCCGACAAACACTGTCGTGTCAGCGCCGCCAGCAGGTGTTGTCACCTCGGAATCGCGTGCCGTCAGCTGCAGCCAATCGCGAGCGGAGAGAGAATCGTAACGACCAATCAGCGACTACGACCACCTCTGTCGTGTCAGCGCCGCCTGTTGATCTGCTCCCCACGTGCGGCGACAGCCACCAACACCGCCAGGAATTCTCAGCTTCTTATTGGCTCGCTAATTTCGAAACTGTATTTGTCGCCCGAACCCAGATTGCTGTCGCCCGAACCTGAAGCGGCGAATCCAGCACTGCCACGTATACCCGAAACTGCAGAAGTTGTCCCCTACGCGTGAATTTCACGCGCCGCCGCCACTGTTGCACGCGCCGCCGCTGCCGGTTACTGTTCCGGTCACGCGCCGCCGCCGCCTGGCCGGAAAACGTTCGGGTAGTGTTTTTTGAGTATTTTCGACGTTCCGACTCCATTTTTATGGTCGTAAGGCCATTTTCTCACTATTTTGCACTGTTTGGCACTGTTTACTTTATTTTGTATAGTTAAGCTTGGAAAACGGTCCCGAGATGCGTAATTCGAGCATGATAAAGGAACCCGGTATTCTCGAGCGAGGTAAGGGGAATTTCATGGCAATTTTGCAAGTCTTTAAGCGAATAAATAGTCCGGTAGTTTAATTTAGATTATGAATAGTTGACGCCTTATGCCTTGCTTACTGATTAGCTACGAATTATGCTATGCATTTATTATGCATGTTTATGATCATGTTATGAGTGCACCCATGAGCGAATGACCCATTAGAAGACCCGAGAGTGGCATTCCCTAACTGGGTAGCCCCGGATGTGTGCAATGATCACCTCGTAAGACCCGGGAGTGGCATGTCCCTTCGGGATAGCCCGGAGTCATCTACATTACCCAGCAAGTAACTGATCTACTTGGGTCCCACGGGACTCCTGTGTTACGGTTTATTATTGTTCTCGACTCTATGTCTAAGTTTCATATGTCTGAATACATCGTTTCCGTTAGGGAGCCTTACTGAGTTTTATAACTCACCCCGTTTTCTTCTGTGGATTCCACAGGTACGCATGGACTCTACCAG
>JBBMEG010002188.1:13668-41200 GCA_037832605.1 Cyclanthera cordifolia | reverse complement strand
ATCTCTCACAATTAAATAAAATAATAAAGTTAAATCAGAATTAATAAGAAATAATTAATAATTATTTCAACAAAGCTCTCATAATCCAAGAGAAGCCAAAACTATTTACCTTGACATTGATCAGATCATCAAGGTCACACAAATGAAGTCAGAGACTGCCTCCTCTCATAAAGCCCCAACTACTGAACATCATCTAATTGAAGTCGAATCAAGTTCTAGTGCTAACTAGACCTTCCTTAGCTCAAACTATTTGAGGATCCCGACTCAGCCCGAAAGAAGAGAAATTTCTTCTAATATTAATAAATTAATATTTATTAGATAAATAACTAAAGATAATTAATTAATATATGAGATATATTAATTAAAGAGTATCTATAGAATAGATATCCTAGACAACTAATTGATATATCTAGATGATATATCAATTAATGGAAAAAGATAATGAGAATATTTATGAGATAAACATTTAAAAAAAAATATTTTTTTGTTTTTAATATATTGGATACATTAAATATTTGTTAATTATAAGATATTAAAAGATTTTATGGTTATTGTAATTCTCGAAGGAGTCACTACAGGAATGAACGCCTAAGGAGACGAAAATTTCTGTCGCCATAAGCATGAAATTCCGTCGTCTTAGCCTAAGGCGACGAAAAACGTTTCGTCGCCACTTCCGTCACCTTAGCCTAAAGTGATGCACAAAGTCTTCCGTCACATTTTGGTCCTCATCAGCAACATAAGCTTTATTCTCGCTTCAGGGGTGACCTAAGGCGACAGAGGCTTTGTTGTCGCTTTTTGATTCCTCTAACGCCTATCGATTGCACAAGTACTTACAATCTCTGATATCAGTTACCCCTTAGTTAACCCTAATTGCACTGATATTAGAGATTGGGATTACCTGTGCAATCGATGAGAGTCAGAGGAATGTTAGGCAAAAGCAAAAAGAGGAAAGAATGTAGAAAATGGCAGAGAGAGAATAAGAGATGAGTCAAATCGAAGTCTTCAGGGCTATGTGTTATAAAATACACGATAATGAAGTTGAAGGTCGTTGGATTAGTAAACAGACAAAGGTGTCATATGCAAGTTCATTATCTACTTAACATAAATTAGTTTTATGCTTTAATTTATATATAATTTTATGATTCTATTTATACAAGAGAAGATGATAAAATTGCGGATGAATCAAATGCAGCTGGAACGCCTCTAACCCAGGAAGAAATATGTGAACAAGTGCTAGGTAGGCACACTGACAGATTAAGGCACTACCTACTTGCCACCGGAAAGAAGAGAAAGATCTTTCTCTTCAGTTTCAAGGGGACGTACCGTTGCCTCAACACAACGTGAGATGGTCGAGAGAATGACAGTTGTAACTGCTGAAAACATACAGCTACTTGAACAAATGAATCAAATGACTGAAGCACAAGCTAGGATGATAGACCAACAAGCAAGAATGAGTGAAACACAAGCAATTACTCGGGCCCAACTAGTCGAGGTTTTGAAGAGGCTTGAGAGCAGTGGCTCGTCATCTAAGTAGAAAGGTAAAGTTTTGGCTTAAATTTTTAAATTTTGTTTAAGAACATGTTTAAATTTTGTTTTGGATTTATGGCAATCTAAGTGTCTATTCTATTTATGTTTCATGTGTATGGATTTTGAAGTTCAATTTTCGTTTAAAAAACACAATCACAAACTAATTCACAAAAAAAAAAAAAAAACAGAATACATAAAGCGACGGAAGAGATCTGTCGCCTTAGGTATTTAAGGCGACAGAGAAAAGCTCTGCCGCCTACACACCTAAGGCGACAACAACATTATTCCGTCGCTTTAGGTCACCCCAAAGGCACAATGAAGCTTCAGCAAACTTTGTGCGTCGCTTTAGACTAAGGTGACGATGATAAGGCGACGGAAGTGGCGACAGAATAGGCTAAGGCGACGAAATTTCATGTTTATGTCGACATAATTTTCTGTCGCCTTAGGCGTTCATTCTTGTAGTGTTATATATTGGATATATTAATTTAATAATATTTATTGGATAAATATTAAAGAGTAAAAAATAACTTATTTGATAAATTAATTATTAATAATTATGAGATAATTACTGAGTGTTTTGTGTTATAAATATGTAAATATGTAACATATTCCTATTTTAAGTTTTGAGAATAATAATTAATACGTTGGACATTAACTGATTTAATAATTATTAAATAATGTAGAATATTAATTAATATATATGACATATCAATTGAATTAATAATTATTGGATAATTATTAAGTGAAAGAATTAATATATTGAATATATTAATTGTAGAGATTTTTTTTATTTAATAATATATTAGATATATTATATATTTGGAATTTATTGAATAAATATCAAATAAAATAAAAAAACAATAGATAAGATGTATTGTTGAATTTTGAAAATCTCTAAGATGAAATTTTCGATTCCCTAGTGGAGAAATTTAACTTTGAAATTCCCATTTATAATAGGAAGGAAATTTTTTTATTTTTTTTCAATATCTACTAATATTGGATATTGAAAGATATTGTATTTTTTCTAATTTATATATTCATTTCTATACTATAAATAAGAGGTCTGGAAAGTGATCTTCATTCTCATTTCACCCACTTTAGAGTAACTAATCTCTCAAATACAGAACTTTCTCAAAAGTTGAGTGATTTGATTCCTCCATAATCAAACCTATGATAGATTTTATAGTATGGAAGGTTGGAGGATTCAAATCAAGAAAGGTTCAAGGAGAATTGATTGTGATTTGCTCAACATAAGACTCTCCAAACTAATTTAGAGGTATCATTCAATCTAAGTCTTTATGTTTTATCAATAACAAATTAATCATCTAGGTGTTGCATATGTAGATTAATTAACTAATAATTAATTAGATTAATTATTTGTTAAAGTTTTTGTGACTGTACCCACGCTTTTGCTATGTTAATTGTATGTTTCTACCCCATAATTCCTAATATAAATATGAACCTTAGATTTTATGACGTTATAGGCCTTACTCAGATACTTTCACCTCTTGACATTTCCTCTTTAAGAACTCTCTTCTCCTTTATAAAGGTTTTCCATAAGGTGGTCTACGTAGTTTTTAGACATAGTTTGGAAGATTGATGGAGACCTTTACACGAGGGTTCAAGATGAATAATCGCTCGTCCTCGACTTTGGAGATAAAGACTCACCAGAATGAATCAGAGTTGGTATTCACTATAAGTCTCTTTTGTTAAATCAAACAACACATGAAATTATGCATGTAAATCAAATAATTTAAATCTAAACTAAAAGTAGAATTTGTTTTTTTGATTTTCACTTCCGCTACGTGTCATTCCTAACAATGTTAACTTCAAGCTCATCATATAAATTATAAATGTTTTTTTTAATTAGGGGACTAAAATTGATTTGTACATAAAAGCTACTTACTTTGTATGTATATACTCACTCTGTGCTATGATATTAACCCTGGTAGGATCCCTTTTGGTTGTGGTAATGAGCTATTTGATTGTAATCAGTGGGCTATGCGACGTTATGGCTGGACCAAAGTCGTAGATCACTTGGGTTTCAGAAGGTTTATTTTTGCTGTTGTTTATAGATTGTCACCTTTTAATTTTAGGTGTATTACACTAGAGATCAGTATTGAACATACTTGAAACATCTAACGACTAAAATTGAATATTTGAATGCTCATAGATAAAAATAAAACAAAATTGAAGTCTATATATGGTAAAAATAATACTTTAATTAACCATATAAAAAAAAAACACTTTAAAAAGTTATTTCAAAACTCTTAACGAGTGTTTGGATTTGGAGGAGAGGTAGACGAGTTGAATTCATTGTTTGTTTTTAGTACAACACAATCTCTCTTCAACTTCTTCTCAATTCTCTCCAACTTCTATCCAACATCTCATCAAACTTCAAGCAAAACTTTATATCAAATTTCATCTAAAATAAACATCTTCTATTCTAAACACAAATTCTAAATTTTTTTTTTCCAACTTTTCATTTCTAAAACATGAATTCCGAAACAAATACTTCTATCTCAAAATCACTCTGTTTTCTCTTCTTCCTCTCCTCACCCCTCGTTAACCCTAAAATCTAAACACCCCTTAATCTAAAGAATTTTACGTTACCCGTAACCACCAACCTCTTTAAATGCATATGTTTGAGAGAGATAAAACAACCGTACATCACCTTATCTAGTAATAATATCATTGTTAGTTGTGTTCTTATTAGGTAGGTGGTAAATTTAAGGTGATGTTCTTCCTCCCCACAACATCAAATAATTGATAATCTCATAAAAAAAAAAAAAAATCAAATAATTGATGTGAGAATGTAAGAAAATCACGAAATTTATGGAGTAAATCTAGTTCTCTCTCTTCATCTTCTTCTTGTAAATGTAAAGTTCAAATGATTAAACCCACTTCTTACTAATTGTATACTTAAAAATTCAAAATTAATTCGAATAGTCTCTCTGAATCGAAACATTGTAAAAAGTTCTTATCAAAATTTTAATGAAATAGAATTATGACGTCATCATTGCATAGAGATGATTTCACTATAAAAAATGAATTCCCAGAAGAAGCCAAATTCTTGCTTTGGTGGGGATATATTCAAAAGGAGCAGGATGACATAGTTAAAATTAAAAGCAATGATTTTAGGAAATAATGCCAAATTATAGTAATAGTTTTATTATTATTATTATTATTATTATTTTTTTTTTGTAATCAAAATTTTTTGCTTCATTATATTCGGGTAACTACGTCCGTCCTTATGTCAGACAACAAGATACATCAAACAAATGAAAATTACAAATTAATGTCACAAATAAATTTCGAACCTATAATTTTGAGGGAGTATACCTCTAGAGCTCAAGCCTTCAACTAAGTGAACCTCCTCTTCCAAACTATAGTAGCAGTAGTTTACCGTTATTAAAAAGTTACCAAAAATCAAGTTTATGTGCTAAGTTTCACTCTTGTTTTTATTTGGTAAAAGACAAATCAACTGAGAAAACATTATTGTTGCAAGTGAAACTTAAGGTAACGAGTATCATTCATGTCTTAGTAAAATTAAATTTAGTGTTTCTCTCCATGTTTTCTTTCAAAATCGAAATGTAATCTTGTCATAAAAAACTGGGCACTTTCCTAACCAAGTTTTTAGTTCTATCACATTCTTATTACCAAACCATTATAAGGATCTAGGGTTCAAAATTTGGAGGGTAGACTATTTTCTTCATATATATATATATATATATATATATTATTTTTTTTCTTATTTTTGTAAGTGTACTCGTGCATCTCGATTATTTTCAATTTAAAATCGTAATTAAACCCAATTGCTTGATAGGTGGTGATCATAAATTGAACTCATACATTTTCATTTGAATGCACACTCCTAAATGAAAAGATCTCAAAACTTTCAATCTATTATTTATTTTACAAATGTGGGATAGATAGCGGCTTCGTGAAGAAATCAGCCAGTTGTTCATGTGAGGTGACGAAACGAACATCAAGCTGGTGATGAAGGACTTGATCACGAAAATAGTGCATATCAACTTCTATAGGTTTAGTGCGAGCGCAGACAATGGGATTTTGGCAAGAGCAGCTGCACCCAAGTTATCACACCAAGTGAATATCGGTGACGATGTTAGAGGGATCCTTAGTACAGATAGTAAGGAGCAGAGCCACCAAAGTTCACAAGCAACTTGAACACAAGTGAGTGATATTCACTTCCAGCACTTGAACATGCCACAACTTGGTGCTTCTTGAACACCTAAGAGATCAAAGAACTGCCAAGATAGACAGAATAACCGCCTACAGACTTGCGATAAGAGGGACATGAAGCCGAATCGACAACTAAATAACCGGTAAGCATTAGAGAGTGCACAGGTTGCAATGCAAGACCAAGAGACAAGACACTCTTATTATATTGAAGGACACGTTTCATTGCCTGCTAGTGAGAAATAGTGGAGCGGTGAACATGTTGACTGAGTTTATTAATGGAAAAGGCTATTTCGAGACACGTCAGAAAAAGGTAATGGAGAGACTCGAGAGTGCTCTAGTAAAACAAGACATCGGGGAATGGCGCTATTGCATTATGTGACAAAGACAGCGTAGTCGTGAATATTGGTGTTGGAACCGGTTACATTTGCTGCATATTGAGCCGAGCAAGCAAGTCACGAGCATATGCAATTTGAGTTAGCGTGAAACTAGTTGGACCTCGTTCAACCTATATGCCCAAGAAATAATGAACTCGACCAAGATCACGAAGGGTGTAAGTGTTGTGAATCTGAGAAACGAACTGAGAAATCAATGCCATGCTAGAGTACATCACAACATATACCAGAATTACGAGTATATCACAATTGCAACGTCGATAAAACATAGATGTGTTAGTTGTGCTTTGATAAGATTTCCAAGAGAGGAGAGTCAGTCGTAGACGATCATACAAGACACGAGGTGCACGTTTTAACTCGTACAGAACCTTATTTAATTTACAGACATGATGTAGACGATTAGGATCAGAGTAAACTTCGAGTTGATGCATAAAGACAGACTCTTGAAGATGGTCGTTCAGAAAGGCATTACTTATTTCAAGTTGTCGAACGGGCCATGCTCAAATTGTTGCTAAGGTCAAAATGAGCCGAATGGTAGTAGGCGTAACAACTTGAATGTTGGTCTCGTGAAAGTTAACACCAGTGGTCTAAGAGAACTATTTGGAAACAAGCCGAGCTTTATAGAGTTCAATAGACCCATCAACACGACATTTGAGTTTATACACCCGGCGATTACTAACAAGATTCTAACTAGAATCAGGGGGGAACAAACTCCCAAGTTTTGTGGGTATTAGAGAAAGAGTTTATATTATAGGATTGGGAATTGGCAACAAAGACAAAGTTTCAGTTGATGAATCAGGAGCAAATGGAAACATGGATTCATTGAGTGAGACATTACGAGATACATAGACTCATCCAAAGCTGCTTAGACATTGATAACCTCGATGATTACTGCTATACCTAATAAACACATATCTGGTCGTGTGAAAGTCAAATTTACGGTATTGATACGGGCGAGACATGGGTAGTAAACAAACTCGAAAACCTTTAGAGAATGAGGATCAACCTTGTTGAGAATGGAATATGGAACTTTACCATTTATAGTTGCAGAGGGCATTCTATTGATGAGAAAGACTGTCATATGAAATGCTTCCCACCAGAAAGATAAAGGCATTTTGGCTTAAGCAAGAAGTGCAATGCCGGTCTGAATAATATGTTCGTGTTTGTGTTCGACTTATCCATTTTGGACGGATGTATAAGGACAAGCAAGTTGGACATGAATCCTTACTTGTGAGGCATATTAGAGTAGTGGTCGAAACTCACCCCCTTCATCACATCCAACTGCTTTAATCTTCTATTATAAAGGTTTTTAACTAAGACTTGAAATTGTTTAAATATAGTAGTGGCTTCATTTTTCATTTTCAGTGGAAAAATCCAGGTAAATTGAGAGTGATCATCCAAGAAACTAATATAATATCGGCAACCATTAGAAATAATCGGGGTTGGTCCTCACAAATTGGTGTGTATTAAGTCTAAACAGGGAGTTGCAGGAGAGGTAGATAAAAAGAAGAGGAGTTTATAGGATTTTACATATTGACAAACTTCACAAAAACTGAGTTTTCTTTTGAAGTAGATTGTAGATTACATGATTTTAATATGCGAGATAAAACACAAGGTGCAGGATGGCCAAGACGATTACGCCATACATTGAGAGTACAACTGAAAACAAAATAACTTCCAGGTGAAACAAGGAGCTGTGATTTAGGCTAACTTTGAAGGGTTTCCACAAAAATATTCCTACTGAGGACTTTTCTTATTCTAGCATTGAGACAGAGAAGCTTGTCTTCCAGAAGACCTAAGACTCCCTTTTAGTAGAGTGGTGCTTGTTACATTGTCTTTAATAACATAGAAAGAGTCATGAAACGCAACAATAACATCATTATCAAATGTTAATTTGGAAATACTTATAAGATTCTTAATTATGAGAGGAACACATGAAACTTCTTTTAAATTAAGATTTCAGACAATAATGTAAATATCAGCAGAACCAATAGAATGTATGGATGATTTCATCATTTCTGACAACATATTTGTCGTTACCAGTATATTTACGGCACAGAGAGAGATTGTTCATTTTAAAGGTAAGATGGCTACTAGCACCTCTGTTAAGGTACCAAAATTTTTCTAGAAGGTGTTCGAAAGTAACAAGAAGAGCAGAGGATGTTACTTGATTCGAGTGACTTTGGCAAGAAGGATTGTCATTGTGAGTAAGTTGCAAGAACATAACCGTCTTTGCCACATAGTCAATAGATTAATTTGTTCCCAGCGCTTCATCTTCCATGACCTCTGCCCCTTCCCCTCGTTGAGAGTTTTGATTCCTACCAAAAGAATAAGATGATTGGTTAGTATGAGTCTTTTGAGTGTTGGATGCATATGAAGCAACTTATTGGTTAATCGAAACTACATGTTTTAAAAAAGCCAAGTAATCTTGCCTATTTTCAAATGTCTGAAGCTGAGTCTAAACTGCTCCACATTTCATTAAGTTAAGATAATCTATCATGTTAAGGCTTCCCTTTCTGTATGACTACTACTAGATTGGTATATTACTCATCAAAACTGGCCAACACAAACAAGATTAAGTCTTAATTGTTCACTGGGTACCCTGCTATAAGGATATTGTCAGCAAAACCTTTCATTAGGTTAAGATAATCTATCATTTTAAGGCTTCTCTTTCTAGTTTGTTCATGCATCCTTCTAAAGTGATCTCGTTGAGAAGCTGTCAGAAAACCATAGAACTCCTGCAGATTGTCCCAGAGTTCAAGAGAAGAATGACAATTAGATACTTGGGTGGCTATTTCAAAGGTCATAGAATTGTAAAACCAACTAAGGATAAGTTGATCGGCCTGAACCCATATCTCATACTCTAGGTTATGAATGTTCAAACCTTCAGGTTCATCTTCAGAAGGGGATAAAGAGATAGTCGAGTCAGGTCATAAATCAAAGCGATCTATATGACCTATAAGTTTATAATATCGAAGGATCTGAAGAGCGATATTATGCCAAAGAGTAAAATTGTTCTTGTCGAGTTTAATGGAGGTCATCTGGTTGAGGATGGTGGCAAAAGCAGGACTTCCAACTGGAACTCCACTAAAAAGAACGGGAACAACTTCAGGTGGTTTCTGAGTATAAATTGGGATGTGATTTCTTTAGTTTGAAGTGGAAGGGTTCGCTAGAGGGAAACGACAACTGGTGGAGGCGTAGAGACATATTGTGTTTGTGAAAAAGCTGAAAGATCAGTGTCAACCATATTTTTAGTTGCTCTGATACCAATAAAAAACTGAAGGAGGAGACGAGAGAGAAGAAAGGTCAAAGAGTAAAGTGTGTTTTTGATAAATCAAATCAATAACCCAATGCATGTATGTCTTTACTATAAATAATCGATCATCTAATCTTGAAATTGTTAATATAAGATGTTGGTTGAGTTTTGCTCATCTTCTTCATTTTAATCTAGTATTTAATATGTTATTTAGCTTTCAAATGATGTTGGGTTATAATTTCTTATAGAATTGAATTTTAATTTTTTTTTAATTTTTAAATAAAACTATTTTGATATCATTTAGAAAAAAAAAAAATTGGATTGTATATATTTTGTAGGTATATATCTTTATAAATAAAATATCACTTATAATTCATAATAAATTGAGATAGACACAAAGAATATAAAAATGTGTAAATCTATTTTAAAAAAATTCATACAAAATCAATATAAAGGTAAAATTTTCTAATAATTTAAATAATTTTTTCCAAAGTACACGAACAAAATATAAAGAAAAACAATGGGAAAAAATATGTTCCATAAAATGAAAAATATGAAGAAGGAAAAAATAGAAATATATTAGGAAAAAAAACATATATAATTGAATATATATTTAGGAAAAAAAAACAAATATAATTGAATAAAAAAAACATAAAAAATATGTTTATAAAAATAAAGTATTATATAAAAACTTGGATAGACACCACTGAAACCTGCACTAAAAGAAAGTTAAGAGGGAGTCAAATTCCATTAAACTATATTATATATATATGAATCTATTATAATACATAAATTATAGAAAAAAAAGTTACCTTTTGATAGGTTGTACTCAGTTTTAGTTTGGTTATTATGTTTAAATAATATTGAAAATTTTTATTTCTGTTATTTCAATAATACATCACTTTTAGTCTTTACGTTTCAAAATTGCATACTTCATATAGTCCATATATAAAAAAAATGAACACTTTTACTTTTTTGACATTTAAATAATACTCGCTTTTAGTCTATTTGTGTTTTTTGTTTATTTTGATACCTATTTTCATTTAAAAATTAAATTTACGTGAAATTTAAAATGATCATTTTATCAATATATTAGTATTTAAAAGTACTCTAGCCATCATTTTAGTGAATATTACATTATGAAATTAACGCTTTTGTGACCTAAACGACTAAATTTGAACATTTTTAAAATTTATGATAAAATTTTCAATTTTAAAACATAGAAAGCCAAGAGAAATTAGACCTTAAATTAATTAAAAATATATTTTTTGTATTGAATTTTATCAATTTTTGTACACAGAGAAAAAAACACTTTTATTAATTTTATTCGATGAACCGAAAGAAATTAAGAAATTACTTTCTTATACAATATAATTTAAACCTTTAGTTATAATTCTCATGATAAATAGATAGTAAATAGATTAAAGAACCGTCAATTTATAAGCTATTATTATTTTAATTTAAAAAATAGTATGTATTTAGGGAATATATGTATATGTATATTTATATTAATTTCTATTTCCGGTAAGTATATGTCGATTTTGCTTTTAAGATATCTAACGAAATTATTGATTTTTATGCATTTTTATTGAAAAATCAGCAAGCATAATTCTGGAAAAATAGTGAAATAAAAGAGAAAATGAACGCGAGGTATTACGTGGTTTGGTACGTAAGTCCTACCTCCACGACACCTAAGAACGGGCTTAGGTGATGCAATTTTGTTAGAGATTTTACAGGAAAGAGTCCAATACTCAAAATCCAAACACAACAATTACAAAAATTATGAATGTAACAAAATTGACGCAAGAATTTACCTAGATCTAAACTAGAAACAGAAGGAAAAGGAAATGGAGTACACCTCTTTTAAAGAACACATTAATTGATTCACCAAGAATGAAACAAATCTTGAAGAACAATCTTAAAAAATCTTCAATGACAACTTAAAAAAATTCGAATTCACCCTTTCTTCTTTGCACAAACCTTCAAGAATGGGAGGAAGAGCACCAATGAATGGAGAGAAACAAGATTTTGGCCAATTGCACGACCGGAATCACCACTGCACCTCCACGAAACCCTTGCCTCAGACGCACACCAGTAGCGCCAACACTAGAACTTCTCTTTCACTGCTTTCGAATCAAACCGAGAGCCCTATGGGGCTCTCTCTGTTTCTCTTCTCCGTCAGCAAGTCTCGGCCAAAGAGGGGGAATTTCCCCCCCAAAGCTTGCCTCCTTTACACAAGTGAAAATACCTCTTTTACCCCTTCTCACTTCCTTTGATTTTCTCGAGTACCTTTTGCTTCTGGGAAATTCACCTTACTTTTCACTAAACACAAAGTTAATGAAAGCAACTAGCAATTCTCTAAACTTGTTAATTTGATCAATAATGCTTGATTTAAAATGAGATGCAAAGGTCACTTATTTATAATAAGTAAAATGAGTGCACATTGAATTAATAAGCTGGGCATAATATGATTAAATTTAGGTAGTTATAAAAACCTCTTAACTAATCAATATGATTAATTCAAACTAAATTTCCAATTAGTTAATTAATTAAACTAATTACTCTTATTAACTATGTATTAACTAATTGATGTTTAATTAAATCAATAATCCTAATTAAAGTCTAGGCTATTTTCTAATATAAATAGATATTTTGTCGATGTGTTCCAAAATTGATTAATTTTAGCCATGATATTTTAATAGCGCTCAACTTTAGTCATTAAGATAACAATATCGTTATATATCTAACATAATTTTGACATTTTTTTTAAATAAATGTAAAGATAAATAAAAAAAACATCAAGATTATATTAAAGTGAACATTATTGAAATATTAGGGGTAAAAAAAATTCAACTTTAAAATAAAAGAACCGAAATAAAACTAACTCCAAATTTAATGTCCAAAAGGGAGCATTACTTTTTTCTTTTAAAAAAAAAAAAAAAAAATCGTTTGCATTATTCAAATGTCAAAGTGTAAAAATATTCATTTTTAAAAAGTAGGAACCAAACTGAAACTAGACTTCCCGAAATATAATTTTCTCTAAATTATATGTCCATTTTATTAAATATAGTAATTTTGTTTATTTTTAAAAGATCAAAATGTTTGTATATTTTTAAAAGAGGGAAAGCACATTATAGTATTAAAATTCAAAAGTTTTTTTTTTTGGAGGGGTTGCTTGTCCCTTCATAAGTCAGCCCATTATTATTATTAGGTCCTATTCGACCAATGAATATGGACAGATATGCATATCGGTTTAACTATATCACTACCACAAATATCGACTTGGAACGCATCTTTCATAACATCTATATCTTTACAATATATTATTCTTAATAATATATGTACCCAAACATGAATTTATTTCATTTATACCATATCATACCACCCTACAAAATGTTTATCCTATAATTAAATGCTCGTTTAAGTGGTTTGTACTTGTTTGATGTAATATTGCAACAATTGTATCACCGTTTGAGTTTATATAATATATTATATATTAATTTTGTTGATGGTTATACTCGCTTCACCTGCATTTATTCCCTCCAAAACAATATTGATGCTTTAAATGATTTTTTTTCATTCAAACAACAAGCTGAAAGTTACATTTAAGCATAAAATAGAAATCCTAAAGACTTAGAGAGGCAAGGATGAAAGTAAGAAGTCTTTTTGACTTAAAGATGAGTGTTAAGTTAAGCTAATACTTAAGTTAATTTATGTTTGTGGCAGAAATTAAGTTAAACAAAATTTAGATACTTAAAAAGACTGTTGTTTGAGGCAGAAATTAAGTTAAACATGATTAAGTTAAGCAGAGTTAAGTTAAATTATGTTTGTTATGAATGTTAAGTTAACATGAGTTGATTATTATTATTATTATTTTAATGAAATTGAAATGTAATAAATTAGATGAGCTAACTTTTATTTCATAATGACTCCATTAAACAAGTATGAATTGGTTTTAAAATATTAATATTCAATACTAAATTTTGTAATTTAATGATGGATTAGATTTATAGGACATTAATTAACGATGAAATAAAATTCATTAGAATATAAATACTACGTGACCAAAAGTGTTTAGGATAACTAAAGTTCATAAAACAAAAAACATATACATCTAACATAATAACTCAACTATGATATTATTTGACTTAATTAATGAAATATCATAAATTGTTAATTTGCAATTTGAGAATGTAACTTTTTGATGAATATTTAATTTGAATGTTTTTAGAAATATCATGTATATCATGAAATTGTCAAAAGCTCTAAGTGTGTGTATATATATATATAAAAATAAAGGAAAAGTTCTACTATACCTAGCATATTTGACATGAATATAGATAAAACGAGTATATTCAAAGGAAAATTAAATAGGACCCAAAAAAGAGAAATACAAACATACAAAATAAATAAATAAATAAATAAATAAATAAATAAATAAATATATATATATATATATATATATATATATAATTTTTTTTTCCTTTTAGGTGGCTGATAAACACATGGAGTAAAAAATCCACGTGTTTTCAGTCTAGTACATAATATAAAGAAAATCTAAGAATTAAAAAAAAAAAAAAAAAAAAACCGTTGAAAAGTCAAAGTTCAGTTGCAAATATATTTCTATAATCAGCATTTTTCTAATTCTAGCTTTAGTGGTTGAGAAGTCTAAGCTGGAGTTTCTCATTATTACTTGGCTAAGGTGTATAAATAAATGAATTTTTTTGAGAAATAAGATAAGAAGGAATAAACTCTTTTAAGGTATCAGAGCTTACGTTTTTTTTTAAAGGGAGAACTCAAACTTTGCATCATCCTCATCTTCGATTGCGAATCTTCTACGATAGAATTTTCAGGCCATCTGCGATCGTATCATCATCTCCGATCGCTCCTCAGGCCATCCCGATCATCGCTCGTTCATAGCACCTCCAACAAAGTCGTTCTTCTATGATTAAGCTAAGGAGCAAACGAAGTTTCACCCGCCGGTCCACATCAATTTAAAATCAAGTTCGACAATTAAAAACAGAAAGAACGAGCTATTTGTGCCCTTTGGATTCATCCAGAACTTGGATATAATCAATATTGATCCCGAGATCTCGGTTTCAAAACTAAACAGTTTAAATCAAGTTATTACAATAGTTCGTGTAGAATGAGTTACAACTCGACTAGACACGACATACTTATTTTCCCCCCGGGTCTATCCTTAGCAGTCGGTCATCCATCCTGGTGCATACCTGCAATCCCGCACGGAGTGCACACAGCATATAGAACAAGACAGACGTTAATCAAAAGTCTAAGAATAGTATGCACAAACAAACGAGAAAAACATCCCGACTCTTGAGTGTCTGTGCCACGGGTTCCAAAACTCGTGGCAATACTCTAGTAGTCTCACCAGCCGATGCCGTGAAATTCCAAAGTCACAACCCGACCCCTCTGGTTACAACAGAGAGCCTAAACGTAAGGGCCATCCAATAGAGTCGTCCAGGCTATCCTGGGTCCCTCAGATACGGTGGGGTCAATTCGAACACGTCAGATACCACGCACGGCGTCGAGCCGAGAGCGATCTAACCTGCAGCGCGACGCTCACTTATGCCTTAGCAATTTCGGCTGCTCACTGCCTAGCAAGTTGTCCAACCTGCTAGCGCGTCGCTCACTTATGCCTTAGGAATTTCGGCGGCTCACTGCTTAGCAAGTTGCTAGCTCCAACTCACGCGATAAGGGATCTCCGTCCAATGACTGATTCCTCTATCACGCCCTATGCATCCAAGATCACTCAGCTATGCTACCCATAAGGAAAACAAGGTCCCCAAGCAATGCCACAAGACCCGAAAAGCCATTACACGACCATGTGTTACCCAGGCGCCTCCCAGGGTATCTCCAGTGTGAGTGAGGCGAATAAGAACCAATTAAATTTCCCCACAGTACTAAGCCAGCCGAAAGCTCGCCCAGCTGTAGGTGCAGGTATCTGTCCAAGCTTTAGCGGATACGGTAGCCGAAGCCTGGATCACACTTTTGCTTGTCAGTTCGCAACTCGTACAGGCTGTGGTGCTCGGACTGCGCTATAGTTAGAAGTAGACCCAATAGTATCTCGAGAAGTTTCTAGGTATCTGAAAGGACTACGGGAACCCCGACCGCGGTCGGCTACCCAACACGTCTTAAAGATCATGTGGTCAGACCCGATGGCCACGTGTCGCTCTTAGGATGGTTGCAACCCATCCTTCCACAAGCACAATCTCTCACATCTGACTAACTATGTCCGTTAGAGAACGTTGCCGCATCCTGCTACCCCTAAGGGTCGTTCCCTACCGTGCCACGTAGTAATAGACCTTATGGTCTACTGCAACCACCCTACGGCGGAGCAGAGACATGTCAAGGCCATCTGGCCGACATGCTCACACTATCAAGGAAAGTGACTCGAATGCAGAACAACACATCAAACAATGCAACCGACCCTATGACATATGCAAACAACTCAAGAAAGACGTGTCATCCAAACAACGTTGTTTATGCAATTTATTCGAGACATTTCAAGCAACTAGATAAGCAATGCAACCGACCCTATGACCTATGCAAACAACTCAAGAAAGACGTGCCATCCAAACAATGTTGTTTGCAATTTATGAAATACTAACACAGATACATACGTGTGAGACTTTAAGGTAAACAAGCTTCGAGGAAACAACAAAGGTAAGAATGCAACATGATTCTGGGATCTCTCAACATACATACGCGTCATACAATTTCAAGTATCGTACATTCTTTTCAAGAACGATACATGAAAACAGGAAGTTATTCGCAAGCATACATCTAAATGAGTAAAAATCTTGCACGCACGTATTCAACGACAAAGAACCAACATACAGCTCACAATACGAGGAAATAAATGATAAGGTTCAGCATGTGTTCAGTTATACAAGTCCTAGTTGACATCCGACATGTCGGTTCCTTCCTAGAAACATAAATGCAACTAACCAGCCAAGGAAAAATACAACATGCAGGAGCCTTATACATCTAGTTGTGAATACAAACAGATTTGCATATGGTAGGATTCAGGAATCTATCGACGTACATACTACATGACATAATTCATTGAACAAACAAACCATTCAATAGTTTTCTCATGTATTATAAGGCAACTATACGAGAAAAATATGTAGTTTAACATACAACATAAATCATATAACCAAGGTAGCACTACTAAGTTGTTTTAAGGAAAAACAAGAGCGATTAGGGTTCCTTACACTTGATTCTACTAGAACCGGCTACAACTAGGCTTTAGCCCCAAAAGAACAACCTAGCTAAGTGCCCGAACCTACAGGTGAACAATAAAACAAGTAAGCATTTAAGAGAACCCAAAACAACACCAACACATACTTAAAAGGTAGAAAGTATACCAACAATAGCTTACACAACGCGAACAAACTAGCCAAGAGGCTAATCGAAGCTTACTAGCCTTGAATCCAACTGAGCAACTCCATACTAAGCCTTCACAGACTCTTGACCAACCCTTCAATCACACCTAGCGGGCCGACACTTCGATGCCCACACATAACTCACCGAGCTCTCTCAAGCATTTTGTCAAACACCTTCCTTGCAAGACCAAAACCAAACCACAAATGCGGGAGCGCCACCAACTTCAACGTACGCTCGAGCTACAATTTGAACTTAAGAGAAGAACAACGATCGAGAGAGAGAGAGAGTCGACCAAGAGAGACGACAGAGAGAGAGAAAGACACGGATCGAGAAGGAGAGAGAGAAGGCGACGGTGAGAGTAGTCACGACAAGAGAGATGCTGCAAGAGAGCGAGATCGCGAGAGAGCTGCTCTCGAACTGGAATCGGAGGAGGAGGAGAAATCGTGAGGGAGAGAGAGGCCGTGAGAGATGACCGAGAGAAAGCAAAATCACAAAGGAGAAAGGGAGAGGGAGTCTCGAGAGAGAGGCAGATCGGGACTGAGGGAGATCGGGCGAGAGAGAGGGGTGGGTTCAGCGATTTGGGTGAGGGAGATCGCGTAGGGGAGAGAGAAAATCGAAGGGGAAGGGGGGGGGGGGTTTAGCCAAAGTTAGGGATTTTTGGCTATTTGCAAAATAGCCCCTCAATTCAAACTAAACCATTAAATTAATCGCAATTCCCTTAAAAAATGCTGGTAGTTGAGTTGGTAAGACTCATACCTATTCTACGGGAGGCCTGAGCTTAAATCTTAGCTTCAAAAAGTGGAAGATAGAAAACACACATGGTCATGTCTTGGCTAATCAACTCTATGACCAATAAGGTAGGTGAAAATTTTCTCTTATATAACACCGCTCATCAGATTTGAGAGGTAGTTAAAGAAACTTACTCCAGTAAGGAAAACATATCAGAATTGTTCCGGAATGAGTCGATTCTCCATGATCTTCGTCAAGGAGACCAATCAGTCACAAAATATTTCAATAATATCTCTCGTCACTGGCAACAATTAGATATTTTTGAAACCATACCTAGAAATGTGCAGAAAAAAACATTGTAACGGGTAAATCAGAACAATTAGATATTTTTGAAACCATACCCTACCAACTCTCCGTGAAGCCTTCTCAGAAGTACGAAGAGAAGAAAGCAGGAAAAATATTGTAACGGGTCAATCAGAACAGATTCCCGCAGTTACTATTGCAAACGGTCGGGTCATGTAAAAGAAACATGTTGGAAGATCCATGGAAAATCAGCTGATTGGAAGCCTAGACAACAGATTTATCGTGTTAATCGGGCGCATATAGCCGACACTACTCCAATAAATATCACTGGTACTGAATCATCCCATTTTACCAAGGAATAGATGGATACCCTACAAATGTTTTTTGGGCACACAGTGCAATGAACCAGTCTAGTTGATCAGGAAATCAATCCAACTACTTTAATGACCAATAAATATGGAAGACAACCCTGGATCATGGACACTGAAGCCACATATCATATGACAAGGAATATATCATTATTCCAAGACTATCAGGCTGATGCATCCAACTCATCGGTAAAATCACAAACGGATCACATTTCAGGGAAACTGGGAAAGATTTCATTCGTGTCAAATAAAACTTATATCTAGCTTATGTTCTTCATGTACCAAATTTAGATTGCAATTTACTCTCCGTCAGTAAGTTGACTCGAGATCTTGACTGTGTTACTAAGTTCCATTCAAATTTTTTTGTTTTTCAGGATTCAACATCCGGGAAGACGATTGGCAGAGCTATATTATGTTTTACACTCTACATTATCAACGATGATGAAGACTCCCTAACAATCAGTGACAAGTTCTCATTTTTTTCTTCTCAAAGTCCAAATAATCATAGTGAAGTTATGTTGTTACACTTTCAATTAGGCCATCTAAATTTTATGTATCTCTCTCGATTATTTCCAAAATTATTTCATAATAAAAGTCCAACAACATTTAGTTGTGTGGTGTGTCAACTTGCCAAACATACCCGAAATTATATCCGTCTCTTACTTATAAGCCATCGAGTCCCTTCTCTTTAATCCATAGTGATGTATGGGGTCATTCAAAAATAAAAATATTTATGGGTCACCCTGGTTTATTTCGTTCATTGATGATCATACCCGAATCACATGGGTATTTTTGATGTGAGATAAGTTAGAAGTTTACCAGCGCTTTAAGACCTTTCATACATTCATACAGACTCAATATCAAACCAAGATTCAAATTCTAAAAACAAATAATGGAAGTGAGTTTTTTAATTTATGTTTGGGAAGTTACTTGTCCACGGAAGGAATTCAACATTTAAGCTCCTACGTTGAAACTCCTCAACAAAATGGCGTAGCTGAGCGAAAGAACCGACATCTTCTTGAATTCTTTCACTGTCTAATGTTCTCCGCCAATGTCCCTAAATTCTATTAGGGCGATGCAGTTTTCACAGCCACATACTTGATCAATCGTATGCCCTCTCATGTTCTCAATTTTTCTGACTCCGTCAAACCTTCCTTCAATCATTCCCTCGTCTTCGAATGCCCTCCGGTGATCTGGAACCAAAGATTTTTTGGTGTAGTACTTTTGTTCAAATCACCCCTCATATCGCACCAAATTGGATCCTCGAGCTCATAAATGCATATTTGTGGTGTATTCACTCACTCAAAGAGGGTACAAATGTTACTCACTTGACACAAGGCGATTCTATGTCTCTATGGATGTCACGTTCTTTAAACAACTTCCCTATTATCCCAAAATTGTCAGTTAGGGGAGACATCAGATGATAACCAGTTATGGTCTTCGATATTGGAGTCATCTCCCATACTTGAGCTCTTTACATCATATATACCTGAGTCATCTCCTACATTCTAGCTCACTGCACCGTCAACACCTGAGTCATCTCCCATATTCGATCTCCCTACATCATCAATACTTGAGTCATCTCTCGAGTGTCTACATCAACTACTCCTCTAGTACCCTCTATGTCCAATCCACATGTGGCTATCAATGTGTCACTTTTATCTCTGTCTCTGATTGCTAGGGATGCACTACTCACCTATAAAAAGAGAAATAAACAAGTTTTGTATGTAGATGATGGAACAGATCAACTCGCATAAGTGTCTGAACTAGTCTCGAATTTTGAACATGAGAATAATTGTGAGATAGAAGCGGAAGATGATGACTTAGACCTACCAATTGTAGTAAGAAAGGGAGTCAGAAGTTGCACAATGCATTCTATAGGGAAGTATGTATCTTATGACAAACTATTTAAGCCATATCGTGCATTTTTTTCAGCTATTGATAATGTTACATCCATTTTTATTGAGTTAAAAAAAAAAGTCAGTAGGGGCAAAGTAGTAAATTTTCCACAAGAGGACAAATTTAGTAAACTACCAAATTTTTGGCAGTTTTCAGTCGGTCATAATGACCACATTATTGGGCGACGTGAGTTTTCATGTAACGAATGAGAGAGTAGGAATTTTGAAAGTTTGAGTGCAAGTACGCATCCCGAGACGCCTCCACCGATAGAGCCGCCATCGAATTCTGTGTAGTGTCGTCAACCGCCTGAGCCGCGAACAAGAGAGCGTCAGGTGTCAGTCACCGGTTCGCGCCCAACTGATTGGAACAACGACCAATCACGTTCGTCACCTATCGAGCCAATCAGAAGCCACTGCCTGCCGAGCCAATTAGAAGGCACCGTCGTGCCAACCAGCCACGCTCGCCGTTTCGTCAGCCAATCAGACGCCTCCCAAAGTTGTCGTTCCCCGATCTCGAACTTGCATCGTGCGCCGATCCTTGCCAATGCCTCTCGAACCAAGCATCAGCCAACCCGAGCTTGCAATATGCACTCTGAACCTGCAACGCGCACTCCGAGCCTTGTGTGACCCGCCCGAGCCTGCGTAGTCGTCTGCTATTCACTCGCCGACGAGTGAACCCACCAGCCATCGTCGCCGCCGTGTTGTGATAGCCTGTAAGCCGTTCTCTATGCTTTGTATGTTAGTAGTATTAGTTCCAATAAGGGAACCGAGCATGTGTTTGATAGAGGTATTCCATAGGAAACCAAGCAAGTTATCCTAAGTCCTAGAGGGGAAAGGTAACGTCTTAGATCCCGAGCTGCACCTGAGGACAGACGTGTCTCGGTTGTAGCCTTGGACAGGGGAATTGTCAAGTGCAGGGCGAGAGAACGATATTCCTCATCGCGGTAATGTATGGATCGGGTGGCAACCCAGTTAGCTTTACCTACCCAGAGTTCACTTGACCTTTCCCAAGGTCGTGTTTAGGCATGAGGGTGGGTGATATCCCATTGCGGAGGGTGCTTGTACCACCCTGTCGCGCAAGTGCTCGAGGTCTGGCGGCAACCAGATTGCTTCGGTTCATCGAGATGCCTTCACATTAGCATTGGTTTCCAAGCGAGACTTGAGATTGCTTTTTAGTTAATAACAGTCATTCATGCTATTGTTTCATTGACATGTTTATTTTATGGATCTCGAGCTGGTTCCCCTTACTGAGTTCTCTCGAACTCACTCTTTATTATGTGGATTTCTCCAGGTACACATAGGACTGACCGAGGTGGCTGAGCTGGAGCTAGTGAGACCATGGGCATTGTCGAGTCCTTTCAATAAAATTATTTCCATTTCAATTGGGTTTTCATTTTAATTCATCAATTATTTAACTTAGAGACATGTTAGGTTTATTTGAGTTTGTTTCTTTTAATGTTCTGAACGGGTACTCGATTTTTTTATTTGAAATTCCGCACGGTTGACTTTAATTATTTACTTGGAAATAAATATGGATTTTGATCAACTTAGTATGTCTCTATAATAAATAGTTTGATCATGCATGAGAGGTTAAGGCCCGGGGCTGACTTCATGTCGGGTCGGGTCGTTACAGATAATGTTCAGGTTCTAACCAATGTCGAAGAAGCATTAAATCACCCAAGTTGGAAGAAAGCTGTGCAGGAAGAAATTAAGGCTCTTGAGAAAAATGGCACATGAGCAATAACAGATCTACCTAGTGGAAAACCAACGGTTGGATGTAAGTGGATCTTCACAGTAAAACACAATGTAGACAATAGTATTGAAAGACTAAAGACTAGACTTATGGCTAAAGGATTTACGCAGTCTTATGGAATTGATTATCAAGAAACTATTGCACCTGTGGCCAAACTCAATATCATAAGGATTATCTTATCGCTAACAATCAACCTTGATTTGGGTCTCAACAATTAGATATACAAAGTGCATTTCTAAATGGAGACCTAGAAGAAGAAGTGTACATGGAAATCCCTCCTAGTTATAGGAGAACGTTGATCCAACCAAGCTATGCAAACTTAAAAAATCTCTCTATGGCCTCAAACAATCCCATCGTGCCTTGTTCGGTAGATTTGCAAATTTTGTACTCAGCCTTGGATATGCACAATGCTAGTCAGATCATATTATGTTTGTGAAAAGATATGGAAACTCTATTGCACTATTAATAGTTTACGTGGATGACATTATTCTAAGAGTCGATGAATAATCCAAGTTAGAAACTTTAGAAAACCTCTTGGCCCAAGAGTCTTAGCGAATCTTATTGTAGTAAAATTACTTATACCGTCAATGTACAAATATGAGACATGTGACTGAAAATATCATAAAAGATTGAACTAAAATTATTTTATCCATCTTAAAAACTTCGTTATAAATTAACAAAATTAATGTTTTATTAGGATAATCATATGCAAAATTTATTGATTCGAGAGTTACGAATCCCTATTAATGAAAGTGTTTATTCAACGTGCATGAATGAAAATAACCAACAACCTCTATGTCAACAAAAAAAAAAAAAAAAAAAAAACCAACAACCTTGATTTAATATATTTGTCACATTAATGTCGTAATAGTGGAACATTAAGAAAAAGATTAATGAAAATTTAAAACCTTGAAATTTGGGGTTTCGTTTTGGTAAACTAACATGGCCGGATATCCATGAAAAATGATGGAAGTTTAGATGTCATTTTTACCACTCGTTTGGTTTTCGGGTATTGAATTTGTAAGAAAATAATAAACTAATTAAAAGCTTCAAATTCCAACTATAATATATGTGTAAGGTTTGATTCTTAAAAATTAAGTATGATTGTTTCTTGTATATTTTATTTTTTTTTTTCCAATTTCAATTTCGTTAAATATGTGATTCATATTTTCGTTCAAAGTTATTTGGGGATTTTGTATGTATAAGAAAAAAAAACAAAAAAAAATCGACAACATATCAGAGCAGGAAGTCCTAAGTATTATTTATTAAATTTTTAAATCTACAGTGGGAAGGAATGTTAGTTAACATAATTAAATTTACTACAAACATCTTAGTTTCAGTTTTTGGATTGATTGATACTTTAACATAATTCAACAAATAAAGTACTACATCCTCGTTAGAACATAAGAACGCTACTACAATTTCGCCATTTTATGACAAATTTTTTTTAATTAAATAAACATAAGAAACTAAATGGTATATTTAGTCAAATACATATCAAACAAAATGAAAATAATTATTCTCTCCTACCTTCAAGATCCCTTTAATGAATTACAATCTAATAAATAAATACTTAAGTGATGAAGTTGGTTATAAGTTTTCTTGCAACCATATTGATAGGCTTCTTCTAAATCTACTGATATAGACAGTTAATACTAATGTCATATCTATCAAAAACTGAACATAAAAGCTTCCCTTTACCTACTTAATTTTTTTTTTCTTATTTCATTTTTTTTATTATTATTCGAAGAGCTAGTCGCTGATCACAAATCATACATAAAGTCACTATCCTCTCAAATAATATGAGAGTCAATACTGATGTTCAGGATCAAACCTATGGCCGTGAGGTGAAATCAGATTACAATCAAACGAACACATTGCACCAACCCTTTCGGTTTCTTATTACTTGTTAAGAACGTAATCAACCATGATATATATCCAAATTAGTATATTGCTTAATAATATTTTTGGATCATCTAAAAGGTAAACTATATATATACACACACTAAGTAATCTGTCTTAGTATAATCAGAAAAATTTCAATATAAATAAGACCTGCATTATTATATACATAATACATTAGGTATCTATAGATATAAAAATGTTTTAATTAAAATTGGGAAAATCCAATAGAAATCTAAAAAGAAATCTAACTATCTATTTTCCATGCATGAAAAGTCATCCTTTATACCAACACAAAGGGTGGAAAAAGGGTTTATACATAACTAAAAAACTACCTTTAATAATTTTCACATAGGAAGATGATTATATAACATGTATAAGTAATTAATAGTAACAAGTAATTAATTAGAAGAAATATATTTAATTAAGAAGAAATTCCAACTCCGAGAAAATCTATGAAGGGAACATCCTTGTCTTTAATGGATTCATCTTCTTGTCGTTCTTCTTCGTTCGTCTTAGCCATGAACTTCACAATTGATAATTCTCTCTTAATCACTCCACTATTTCCACCATAATCAAAAACCCCGAAAGGAATTTTATGATTCGGCAAGCAAAATCGAGCTGATGGGGAAGTTCTAAAATTAGGGTAATAATATTTATGGAGAACGGGAATACTATTGTTATTATTATTACCGTTCAAACTTCTGATCAAACCTTGTCTGAAATTCCAAACCGTTTCATCTCTGTGGGAGTTACCGAGTTCGAGAAACCTAACGTTGTTGCTATTGTTGTTGTTGTGAGTACGAAAATGATGACGATCTTCGGAAGATTCGGTTTGAGTCCCATGAAAGTTGTTGGAGGCTGAAAATTCTTGGAAGGTTCTCTTTTTGCCACAAAGCTTGGATTGTTCTCTTTGTTTTCTTGCCATTATAACATGCCAATGATTTTTTACAGCGTTATCGGTTCTACCAGGAAACAATCTTGCTATAAGTGACCATTTGTTTCCATGTATTAGATGAGCCGCCAAAAGCCTTTCTTCTTCTTCTTCACTAAATGGTTGCCTAATGATTCTAGGGTCAAGTTGATTGAACCATCTCAATCTACAGCTCTTCCCTAACAATAAATTGAAAAGAAAATATCGAAATTAATCCGAGATGTCTTTTAATTATATATAAAAAGGAGTTCCCTAGAAAAGTAAAAATTAAACCCTATCAAAGATTTACAAATCTTCCATTGATATTTGTCATGTATCATCAATCAAGAGTTGCAAGATCAAATCTCCTAACCCCAAATATTATTGAAATTTGAGAGGTAACAAAATCTAAATTCAACCCTTTTAAAACAAACCCTTTAAATCAATTGAAATACAAATATCAAAGTTGTTGGTTCAACTCTCTCCCACAATTGTTATACTTACAAAAAAAAAAAAAAAAAAAAAAAAAAACTTTGTTTTGTCATACGACCGATTATTGATGACTTAAAATTGTTGAAGTGAAATCCAAATTTAAAAAAAAAAAGAAAAAAAAGTTGAAGTGGGTTTGATTTAATTTACTCAAATTCAATTCCTTACCAACTTTTATCAATTAATTCGTTCAAATCACTTCAAAATTAGCATATACATCCATGATCAGACCAAGAAATTAAAAAAAAATAATAATAATAAAAAAAAATATATATATATATATATATATATATATATATGACAGAGAAGAACACAAACCTATAAAAAAAATTAAAAAAAATCTAAACTTCAATTGTGAATCCATCATGGAAAGAACAAATTAAGAGAATTTTTTTTTTTTTTAAAGTTAATTAATTCTTTTTTTCATAGATGAGAAGATTGAAACCTGATCTGCCTTGAAGTTTTTGAGCAATTGAATTCCAATTCTGTGCACCATATTGTTGAACCAACCGACGAAGTTTATCATCTTCAGCAGGTCTCCAATGGCCTCGTGGACTAGAAGATTTATACTCATAATCAACATCATGACGATCCTCGCAATCCTTCATCATCAACAATCTCTTTGTTTGTTATTAGAGAAAAAAAAAAAAAAAAAAAAAAACTAAATATTTGATCAATAAGAACCCTAGCCAATAATGGAGGATAAAAGATATATAAGATATGACTAGCAACAGAGAGTAATAAAGCAAAGTGGGGTTGGTTTAAGAGAGAGAGAGAAGCTGAAGGGTGTGGATAGGCAGTCACTTTTGTTGCTTTCACACGACAATTTTTTTAATTTTTCTTTTTAAAATATACCTATATAATTATAATTATAATTATATTTCTATGTGTCTAGACAAACCCCAAAATGAGAATAAGTATTCAACAAGCTAGCTCATTCTAATTTGTTTCTCTTAATAATCCTTAAATTTATATTTATAACTTTTCGTTTTTTTATAAGAGACGGTGAATTCAATACATGATAACTACTTATTTAAAATATAGTACTACATGTTTTAACATTTAAATGGTATAAGATTAACCGATATTGTCCCATAAAATTAGTCTCATATTGCAAAAATAATCAAAGTGTGCTAAGCGCTCTCTAATATAATATCAAAATTCATGAAATTCAAACTGATATTTGATTCAAAAAATAGATTATGATTCAAGAATGGTAAGCTTAAAGAAGTACTATATTGAGAGAATATGTCGATGATTCACATTGGAAAGATACAAAAGCTCACAACATTTATAAGACATATGTACTATAATTATCATTGATAATTAGATTGAAATGAAATTATATAGTGTCTAATATAATCCATTTTATATACAAACTTAAAAGTATTTTTATACATCTCAAAATTAATAATAACAATTATGTTTGTCAAAGATCTCATATCGAAAAGGTAAGAGGACTTAGACGAGCTTTATTTCATTTATTATAATCAAATAAAACATTATGTTATCTAATATGTTTGTTGAAACTAAAATTCAATCCTCTTGATGAACCTAAAACTATCATCCATATATTGATATGGATGATGTCACATTAGAAAGGCAAAGAAGATAATTAATAGATCTTAATATTATCTATCTAGCTTGACATTGTTTGGAAGGTGGGAAGAGATGCAATCGAAAGGAAATAGATCTCTTTTCACCGTTTGATGCACAAGATTGTAATTCATCATTCATTAATTTATTTTTAGTTTTTCGTTTTTATCTTCCCTTCTCTTTCATTCCCCGCCAAACATACCATAAGATAGGTATAAAACATCATGTTATATAATTGTGGTAGCTAATTCTTCCAATTAACTTCGTTATCTTGTTGTCTGATCAAACTCTTCTCTCTCTCTCTCTCTCTCCCTTATGCACGTTTGCCAAACAGGGCAGCTTTCGGTTTTTACTTAAAGTGACGTCTCTCCTAGTGCAATGACTTCTTTCCTAAATATGAACTTCACATATTTCCTTTTTTTCAAGACAATTTTCCCAACAACACATCATATTATATATATATATATATATAATATAATACGTTTGCGAGCAGGTGAACTGATGTCTTAATTAATTTTAATTCATTCTTTGCTTCTTCTTATTAATTTTTTTTCATGCATGCATGTGACAGAAATATGTCTTGATTAACTTAGAGTATATTTATTTTTATTTTTTTTTAGTGTAAATTTATATGGTTTGAGTTAATATTATCTTGATTTCATCATGGCGCAGTTGTTTTTACCATATATGCAGGTGAACACTTAAAAGGGAGGCAATCTTTTTTTAACTTCAAATTAAATTATCACCTTATTAATTATAGTTGCATATATTAAATTACAAAGTGACAACATTG
>JBBMEG010002164.1:0-41206 GCA_037832605.1 Cyclanthera cordifolia | reverse complement strand
TATATATAAATAAAAAAGTGACTACATTTGTGTTTTTTTTTAATAACCATATTTGAAATTATTTTGTAGTTATGATAAGTGGGGAATTTTTTTTTCTATTTTCTCATGTATTTGAAATTATTTTATTCTATTTTTATTGTGTCTTATAGGGATGATTTCAATTGTCGGTTTTGTGTCGATAAACGAACTAATATCTTTTATTTTTTCAATAATTAGGTGTGAATCCATGTTCAATAAAGAGCTACATCATTATTTAGTTTTTATTTGGTTTAGTTTGATTTTATTTTAATAAAAAGTATTTTAATATTTTAATTTTTGTCTCATTTTTTCGATTTAATTTTTATTTTGATTTCTAAAAATTTTATTTTACTAATAAAAAACAATACTATCTCTAAGTATCACACTATTTATAATCTTTTTACTTCATATTTCATATTTAATTTGTTTTTTCTTCCATTAAATTTAAATACCAACATGTAATTTTTTTTTTCTTATTATTTATATATTTGGTTCAATTTGATTTTTTATTGGTTCCTCCATCAAGAACCAAAATCGAACTGATATATTTAAAATTTCTAAAATATTAAATTGAATGATCCAATATTGTTTTAAAAAATTGAACTGACACATTGGATCGATTTAGTTTGGTTCGGTTTCGATTTTTTCTTTTACCCATAGTGTTTGATGTGTATATATATATATATATATATATATATATTTTAGAATACTATTATTATTTAAAAACTAATTTGATATATTAATATGCATGTGTCCCATGTATATTAATATATTAAATAATATTAATATTCTAATTTATTTATTTATGTTATCTCTTGATATAACACAATGAATAGTAATATCTTTTAATTATATAAAGTTTGGTACTTTTCATTTAATATTTGTGTTTAATAGAGAAGAGTGGTTAACTATTACTTCTTGAAAAGTACTAGTTTGTATTTGGTAGTAAACAATCATTCTTAATTAACCATTTATCAAAATATTTATCAAACTACTTATCAAATTTCACATCAAATTTGTCGCTCAACAACGGCTAACACCAATCCCGAAACAAGTAATTAATTACCCAACCACTATTATCTTCAATACTCAAATAAGTAGTGAACTACTTCAAACTACCATTAACCATTTCATTCTTTTAGGCAAAAAACACACTTTTTTTAGTTATTTAGTGATAGGTTAGTTTTCTTACACTTCAATGTATTTACAATTACAAATAATAATAATTATTAAAATTTGATTTAAAATCATGTGTTTCTTCTTAATATTAACCATATGTAAATCAACTTTTTGTTAGAAAATATGTCACTTTCTTATTGAAATAACAAATAAATTTAAATAATTTATAACATTTAAATTGTTACAATAAATTGAAAAATATTGAACTTATTTTGTTTGTTACAAAATGTTTACTCGGATCTCATTAAGCTACACTTTAAGATAGTAGTAGAGGTGAATCCATAAAATTTTACTTGATAGGGATGAATTTAATTCATTTAAGTAGTTTTACTTGTATATACAAAAATAACTTGGAGTCATATGAGATTGATATTTATTTTTACATTAAAAAACAATCACAATAATTTTTAAAATTTGAGCCTCATTTTTTCTTATTTGTACATAATTAATTTGCCAAAAACAAAAGAGCTTCAAGAGACACAAATGAGTGGTCTAAAAAATTCTCACTTAATTGCAAGGTAAACCCTAGCACAACTAACCATGATAAAAATTCTAACCATTGTCAATCAAATATTACAAGAAGTGAAATTATCCCAATTGGAAATAGAAATTATTGATTCATTTGTTGGTAAATGAATTTACATGAGAATAAAACCTTGGAGATAATAAATGATGGATCAAATTTGTTGCATTCCTTAGTGGAGGGACTAAGGGTAGAGAAATGAATGGTGGTTGAGGAGAGGGAAAACAATGAAGAATAATAGGAGAGAATGATTATGATAGAGAAATTCTATTTAGTACCATTTTAGTTTAGAGAATTAACTCCGAGTTATTCTAATGACCCATCTTTAGCTTCTTTTTTTATCATTGAATTTTGATGGTCAAAATAAAACACGTTGAGGGACTAAAATGATATTTTAACCTATATTTTAATAAAAAAAACAAATTTATCATATTTAAAATTATCTTTTTGCTAACAATAACATAGTTTTAATGATATTGTGTACCATATATAATAATTAAAAATTATGTCAAAGCGAGCATAATGTCATGGTTGCATTCTTCGATTCGTGCGGCGTCATGATCTCACACTTGTCATGGCCAGCCTTAGAGGAAAACTAAAGCCCCATACTCGTATCGCACATACTTTGTGGCTATTCGGGTCGTTAAACGAGATTCTCCAGGCCTCCACTATGCTTCATCGAATAGGCAGCGAAATTATCTTGGTCATACTTATATGCTCGCACACACATCCATTCTACCCATGGGAATCCAAAGTGAGATGGCATGTTGCCTCTAGATATATGTGGCAACCTCCATCCCATGGGTGAATGTGCAATGCCGGCACACCCGTGTAGTCATACACTGTCTCCAGATTTTCATTCCTGAAGGAAACCGCCCAAGACACTTGTCTTGCAAGCACTCGCCCACACCACGACCCACACATGTGTCATGAGGTAGCTCACTTAGGCCATAGGGCCCCGGAGTGGTGGAGACTTGACCCCATGCCTCCCGCTATAGTACATTCTGGACCATTTTCAGCCTTCCACCAATGCATGCCTTTTCGACGAGGAATCATATGCCAGCATGGAGCGTCCGTCGAATGTTCGATTGACACAAAACTTGGCGAGCTTACATCTAGCTTCATATGGACTTAACCCTAGAGTCGTTCATCAAAACTCTATCTCGAGCCTTGACATCATCGGGATGGCTCGGGGCACCATTGTGCCCCCACTAAGCCTTGACACTAATTCCTAGACACCATCGTGGTTTTGCTTCAAAGTGCATCCAACTGACACTATTGAACACTCTTCTTGGTGTGATGGATGATGTACCGTCCTCCTCGGTCACATCATGACTTGTCAAGACGTGAATTGTCAGAACATATTTTATGGCTCTGACACATAACTTAGCTGACACAATTGATGTTTAGCATCCACTCAATCATTGGTTCGAGTCTACCCAATCCCTCTTGTTGTACTAAAAAAAATTAAGCTCGAATCCTCACTCTAAATTTTCTATATGATTTGAAGAAAGTTAGAGTTAAACTCATGCATTTTACAAAAATAGAATTTAGTCCACATGATTGAACTGAACCCAATAGCTTATGCACCCCATGACCATGCATTCTTAACCACAAAGGTAGTACATGGTGGTTAATAATAATAATAAAGTGAATTAAGTGATTGAATGAACAAAATGTCACATAATTACCGAATGGGTTGTTGAAATAGTGGTTCCATTGTTTGATGTTAATCAGTTTAACACCAGTGTTACACGTTCGATCTTGAAAATTGATATTTGGTTCTCTATTTATTTGAGAGTAATATTACTGTCTATGTAGAGATTGTAGTCTCTCTCCCCAATTTGTACTAAAAAAAAATAGAAGGTCACATAATTTACACATAAATACACAGACTACACGTATGGTCTCTTTAAATAGAGTTTGTTGTACCCGTTTCCCAACTTGTATTTAAGAAGAAAAAAAAAAATTCTACACAAATAAAACTACCGTATGCTTTTTTAGCCATTTTTCAAGTTGTTGTATTAAAAACTAGACAAATGGGCGGAGAAGGCCCAAAATACGGCTTTCAATTTGGATCTAAACTTCATCGAAAGGCCCAATTTCTAGCCATAAAATAATAGGTCGGAGCCCTGAAAATAAATACTTATAAAGAACAAGCTTCATTCTCCACTTAGCGCAGCTGCTCGTTGCAAACCCTAAAGAAGCTACGACAATGGTGAGATTTTCTCTGTAATTCGAAACTCCTCGTCTATTCCCCTAACTCTACCATTTTCTTCATCAGTTCTATCTATTCATTTTGTTCTGTATTGTTTTGTTTTGTTTTGTTTAGCCGTTCAAGAGGTATATCGAGATCGGAAGGGTTGCTCTCATCAACTATGGTAAAGACTATGGAAAGCTGGTAGTCATCGTTGATGTTATCGACCAGAATCGGGTAGCCTTTACGTTTCTTATAATCAATTGTTTTCTGTTTTGTAGTATTCGTTTTAGTTTTTTTAGTGGTAATCTACTGGTTTTTGCTAACCCGAGGTGAAGAGAAGACTATAAGATTCTTGTTTTCTAATTGGCTGATTGAATAGAATGATTCTTGGGAAGCTAGATTATGTGCGGAATTGATACTTTTATTGCATTTTAGGGTTTGTTTCTGATTCTGAAACTGCTAGATATTGAACTACTTGTTTTCTGTTTTCAATTTTCTCTATATTTTTTAGGAATGCATATTTGAAATTGGTTTTTGAGAACATGACAATGGTCATTGTCATGTCATTTCGATCATTCTCCTTTAATTGTTTCTAGGTATATGTAATGTGAACGATTTGGGGTTTTGTTATCTTTGGAGTGGTTGTTCTATGAAACTAGATTTGTACTCCCATTGACTAGTTTATTTGCTGAACATTTGGAAATTATTGCCAAAAAGGAGCAATATTGCGGTGGTAACGAAGTTGTGCTTGGGGAAGGGGAATGACAATAATTATGAGAGGAATGAGAACTAGGGGATAATGAGAAAGGCAACGATTATGGGGAGAGTGATTATTTGTGTTTGAGGTGATGTGAATGATTATGGGGAAAATGATTAATTGTGTTTGGGGTGAAGAGAATGATAATGAGAAAAATTGAATAATAGGTATGTTAGTGAGCGAAAAATAGTTATGGGGAGGATATAAAGTCATGGAAAGAACAGAAAGTAGTTAGGAGGTGGATAAAAACTGAGGGGGATGATTCTCGAGGCCTAAACATTGAGAATCATCCTCTTTATTAATGATGGCTCAAACACACTCTTTGAGTTTACATGTTTGTGACCCTCACTCCCAACCCCAATGTTGTTGAACTCAACAAAATTAACATTTGGAAATCATTTGCATGACTAACTAGATTTGAATTTGTGCAGGCTTTGGTTGATGCTCCTGACATGGAGCGATCCCAAATGAATTTCAAGAGACTCTCCCTTACCGACATCAAAATTGATATTAAGAGGGTTCCCAAGAAGAAGGAGCTTATTGAAGCCATGAAAGCTGGAGGTATATTACAATTTCTCATTAGTGTTTATTCTTTTAAGCTATTTTTTTGCTCCTGCTTAAATGTTTCCTTTTCTATTTAATCAGATGTTCAGAAGAAATGGGATAATAGCTCATGGGGGAGAAAATTGATTGTCAAGAAGAAAAGAGCTTCACTTAATGACTTTGACAGGTTCAAGCTCATGTTGGCCAAGATTAAGGTTTGTACTAATTACCACCATTTTCACTTTCCCTTTCTGTTAACTTGTTTCAAATCAGAAATGATTGCAATTTACATGTTAATTTGTTTTGATTTATACAGAGGGCTGGTTTGGTTAGGCAAGAGCTTGCAAAGTTGAAGAAGGCAGAGGCCTAGAGGTTCTTTTTTTTCAACGGATTTTTATATTTTGCTGTCAACTTTCTTTTAAATTTTATAGGTTGCTGAGTTTAGTTCCAAACTTTTTGTACCAGTATCATTGCCTTGAATGGTTGAGTCAACTTGCAATTTTAATTATATTAAGCCATTTTGTTATTTGGGTTCAAATTGCCACAACTTCACCATTCTCGTGTAAAATTTACCTGTGTTAATTGAGCTTGAATGCGAGCGAGTACTGGGCCTTCATTTGTTTGAGAAGTGTCTCCCTATTATAATGGTGAATCATTGGGGTTTTAGGCTTTGGTAAAAAGTAGTAGATCTTGCCCTCAAGGCATCTATAGTTGCAGCTCATTTTTATTGAGGTAGTTTACTGACATTTTGACATTTGGTTTTAATACATATTTCTATATATAATTTTCTTTTTGTTTAACCCAATAGTGTCTTTATCTAGGAGTTTTACTTCGGCGTCACCCAACTCTAATTAGAGTGACATCGTTTGACCATATTCCCCTGTGCATCACACACACATATACACCATGTATTAATGATTTTATCATGCATCTTTTTAATATTTCATAATTTAACTACATTTGTAATTATTTTTGTAAGAATAGCTCAACCTAGATAATGTGGCCAACATATAAAACAACCGTTGACAAATAGTTTTTGCCAATGAGTCTAACACACGCAGCATACCCACGCACTAATAATTTTTGAAGTCTTTACCTATAATGATATTCTCATTGAATATTTTTGTTTATTCATTGTTTGAATAACTTGTATCCCACTGAAAGTGTCATTGGTGTGTATTACAATGTTTGGTGGTAATCCAATTCAACATGTCATAGATTTGATATGTGTTCTTATGCAGGGTTTGTGACCTCCATCTTCAATTTTTACTTAAAAAATCAAAAAAAACTTCTATCCCGATGTGTATCTTTTTATAGTTTTTAAAAATATTTCTAAAACCTTAAGAAAACTACCTCCAAATAAATTTTTTATTGTAATCATTATTTTTAAATACTTAAAAAAAATTTCATTATAAATAATCTTAAAAATTACTTAATTGTAATCATGATTAATCATTATTTTTAAGTATTCTAAATAAATTCTCATTCTAAATATTAATTTTAAATATTTTTAAAATCTCACTCCATGGAAATTGAGTGTGAAATGTTTGCCATAATTCTCTTTTCAAAATTCCATTGGTCATAACTTTAAGTGCTATAAGCGTTTCATAATTTAAATTGAAATATATGAGTTGTTAGGTTGTTTGTTTGAATTCTTAATTCTTCTTCTGATTCATGCATTTCTGACTTTATAACTTCCATTCGCACACAATTAAGAATGATCTATCGTGTCAACATGCACATATTGATTATTGTTATTAAATATATCTTTTAATTGTTGCAAAGCTAACTAATATAAATTGAGAGAATAACTCATCTCATCATATAAATACTTGAATATTTCTTCAATTTTTAAACGTGGTATAATTCCTTAGTACACCTCTTCAATATAGTGTCTCTCGACTTGAATCCAATTTTATTTGTACCTGAATGCCTTTTGAGTTTATGACTCTAATACTATCATAAATTTGAGAAAATATAAATCTTTTTGATTTTCCATTAGCTTTCCCGTACATAAAATATCAACCGATTTTCTAATAAATCCTAAATAATATTCAATTATATCTTAATAAATAAATCCAAAAAATTTCTCATTTATCCATTAGCAAATATATTTCTTGTAAACATATGAATCACAACCATTGATTAGATTGTAATAATTCATTTTATATTAATTTGGTGATAGAAATGAGGGTGACATATTCTATGTAGTTTTAACATGTTATTGTTATCTTCACTTTCTAATTGCCGTTTGAAGAAAAAATAAAAATAAAAATGAACAAACATAATCGATAGTGAAAAAAAGTTTTTTTTTTTTTTTTTTTTTTTTTTTGAGATAGTGAAAAAAAAAAGAATTTAAATTCTCACGTTTGGCATAAAATGTTTAAGTTGTGTGTTCTCTCATCGTTTATGCATTTGGCTCTTTTCGTGCACTTCTAAGTTAGAAATGCTTCAACATTTTCAACCTTTTTTTTTATTCACTATGAAATGTTTTCGAGATAAACTTATTAATACTATGCATGATATTAATTATGTTATCAATGAAATGTATAAAAAATTAAATTGTTACTATGTCAATCATAAATTGAAATATTCTACTGGAACCATACATTATGATGATTGATGGTAAAAAAAATTATATTAAAAAATTATATTTTAATTTGAACGTTGATATCAGTTTACAAAAAAAAAAAGTCAAATATTTTATTTTATGACCCTAAATTTGTAAATTACAAAATTTTAAAGGGGTTTTCATGTATAGCAAAAAAAATAAAACTAAAAAATTAATGTCTAAGTCTTTAAAATTTTGGGAGAGCATATATTCCAAATTCAAGCCTTCAATCAACTAGTCACTATTTTTATAAACTGAATAATCAATAAAAGGTTCAAAACCTTCTCCTCCGCTGAATTTAAAAAAAAAAAAGAAATTTAATACGAAAAATGTAAAATCAAATTATTTGTAACAAAAAGAAGACAATTGAATTAATAAGTTTATAGATAAAATATTTTGGTTTGTTTTGCATTCATATCGGTTTAGAGTCTTACCTGCCTGAACTGAAAATACATAAAAAACTGAAACAGTTACTTAATCGCATTTAATTTTTCGTTTTTAATTATATTTTATTTATTTAACTCTTAATTAATAATTAACTTTCTAATTCATTCAACCCAAAAATAAAGTCTAAATATACACAAAATTTCTCCCTTTCTCTCTCTTCTTTTGTAGGATTTTCCTTTTTTTCATTTAAACTTCTTAACAACTTCTAACCCCACTTTCCACTAATTAAACAATTTTCCCCCCAAAAAAAAAAAAAAAAAAAAAAACACCAAACCCTTTTGAAAAATCCCTCGAAAATCTCACCTATTCCGTCTGTAAACAAGGTGAATTTCGTTAATTATTTTGGCTTCAATTTCCTTTTGTTCATCGAAGGCTTTCATTTCTTCGCATTTCTGGATATGGGTCTTAAAGATCTTCGTTTCAAACTCAAGGTAAGAACCCCTTTTCATTTTTCATTCATCTCATTAATGGGGGTTTTATTTTATTTTATTTTTCAAAAAGTACTGTTTCATCCATTTCTTTTGTCGTTTTGTTCTCTGTTTTGCATTTGAAATGGGAATCTGAAAATGTGTAAACATTTGGCGCAGGCGTTTCGATTGGGAAGGTTTCTGATGAGGAAAAAACGACGGCCGCCACCGTCGACGGCGGCGGCGAGTACGCCGTCGTGGATGGCGCCGGTGAACCATGGATACCATGTGGTGGGGGATGAGTCTTACTCAAGCATTTGGGATAAGGAATCGTATTATGATTCTGTTGCTGTGCAGAGAGAGCAGATTGAAGGGATTGAGTTTTGGTTTTTTGGGGTTTTTGATCACAAAATTGGTGACAAAGTAATCAAGTTCATGCAGACTCATTTCTTTGACAACAACTTCAAACATGTAATATTTCTCAACATTCCCTTTTTTTTATGCTTAGCATTTTATCTTTTTAATTTTACTGTTAAATTTTGAATCTATCACTTCCTAGAAGATGAATTTTGCTTAGAATTGATTGTTTTCTTTGGTTACATCACAACAAATAAGGTTGGTTTTGTGTAGATGCTAAGTGAATCCTGACTATACTCACACGTCTTACCCTATAATATTCGGTTCTCAATGAAATCCTTAATTCTTATCGCACGATCATCATGAATTGAATCCATAACTTCTTAGTTCTCGAAAAACCAACCCATGATTTTAAATAGAGTTAGGTTTTGAATTTGGGCCCTATGACCTATGTTAAATATTGAGCTTTACTCTGGAATCTTAATGTATTGTCTTTTCTTAGTACATCACAAACAAGGGAGGGGTTTTGAGTTTTAAAATTTTGTAAATCTAAGGCTTCAAAACTTATGTTGAGGGTGGTTGAAGACTTGAACTTTGAAGGTCCTCCTGTCAAGGTCCTAGCTAGGTTCTTAACCCACATGTGATATTAATTTATACACTTTCATGTCTTCATTCCTTCAATGTCTTCTCCAGTGCTTGGCCGAGAGACGGACGTGGTTACCTATAGTGGTAATAAAAATATATATACTATAAGGATGAGGTATACTATGAAAATTTGCTGAAATAAGCTTAGTCCAATTGAAATTGATATTTACTCTTTCTCAAGGATTATGTTATGATTTGCAGTCTCAGGTGAAAGGGAAGGGGAGGGAGGCAATGAAGAAAGCTCATTTGAGTGCAAGAACAAAGGTAAGAGAAGAAAGTGAAGGGAAGGGGGTTTTGAAAATGGGATCAGCTTCAGTATTGGTCAATGGAGATAGATTGGTGTTTACTTCCATGGGAGATTATAGAGCCATTGTATGCGAAGATGGTTTGGCTCATAAAATTAGCTGTGATCAACACCCGACAAACCAACGCTGGCATCATCGATTAATGCTCGGTAATCTCCCTTTCGCAACTTGTTTACGTAAGAATCGATTCGACGAATTTTGTTCTCCAACCTCAAATCACATTGGTTAAGAAAACATCCTAAAATGAGGCTATTTTTTAAATTTTTATAAAGTTACATGTCAATGTCATATTAGATCAGGAGTAAAGAGAACAATATCATATCAATATGAATATGAACATTTATCGTCCTAACTGAAGGAGGCTTTTTCTTAGGAATGAAACGCAGGACAAGCTCTGAAATTGTGGTAGCATCGGAAAGAATCTACGCCGAAACGGAATTCGTGGTATTGGGAAGCAATGGCATATGGGAGGTAAGATTTAAACACCAAGAACATTTACATCTTCCGCTTGAACAGATCTAGTTTTGGTTCATAATAAATGTATGAAAACCCAGTTTTTAAGCAACGTCATACATTAACAATCTTTGTTTATATATATATATAGTATCTTCAAATTTGCTTCATCTATAATTTTCAAATGTTAAAACTCTTCTTCAATACTTATATTATTTTTTAATATCTAAGATTGCAAGCAACTCCACTACATATACAGAGCACCTGCACCCTCATTATTATTATTATTATTATTATTTAGTTTATGCTAATTGTAATTGTTTTCATCTATTTTCTTCCTTCTGTAAGATATATTTTCAATGGAAATCATGAATTTTTGAACTTTAATAAGATCTTGTTAGATTTAATTTTTCCAATGGTTTTGAAGTCAAATAAGCATGGAATTTGCAATATTTTCAATGTATTGGCCCAATGCATTCTTTTATTCTATTTACATTTGATTTTTTTTGTGAGATTTTTTATATTATTTAAAATATTTTATTTGAACTTTGACCTTTGAAAAAGAAAACCCCTCTAGAATGTTATAGAAAATCAATATCTGACTTCTGATAATGTTAAAATGGTCTCTTATTATTACTCTTATTATTATTAATAGATTTAAAAAAAAAAAAAACAGGTGATGAAGAATCAAGAAGCTGTGAATCTGATAAGACACATAGAAGATCCACAAGAAGCAGCCAAGTGTTTGGCGAAGGAGGCTTACACCAGAATGAGCAAAAGTAGCATTTCTTGTTTGGTTATTCGTTTTGACTGAAAACTTTCTTTTTCTTTTTCTTCTCTCTTCTCTTTTTAGAATATTTTATTTTACAGTTTGCTGTAAATATTAATCCATATAGTTTTTTTACTGTAGTTGACTAAACAACCTTTTTTTCTTTTTCTTTTTTTTAAATTTATTGCTTAAAGTTTTCTTTGGTGTTTTTAAATTGTGTTAAAACTTAAAAGTTAGGCTTCTTCTATAATAAAAAAAAACAGGCTGTATTACATAGATTAAGCAATTTATATCATTTTTTTAATTTTAATTTTTTATTTACATATTCTCTTCCTTTTTGGTCTTTCATCTGTTTTAAAAGTCTACTTTTGTCAACAGTTTGTTGATAGAATTCAACTTCCTTGAAAAAAAAGAATAATAAGAAAAAAGATCTTACCGGCTGGACGTTCCACTTCTTGGAAGCAATGATTATAAGTTAAAAAAAAAAAAAAAAAAAAAATCAATCAAGAATCAAAATTCGTAGATGTAGTATTAATTATTTATGTATTTTTGTTAAAGTAGTATTTATAAGTTCAATATTTGAAAATAAATATTAAATATTAGAATTAGTGAATAATGTGTGTGTGTGTGTATATATATATATAATCCATCCAACCCTATGAGCAACCTAATCCCACCCTTATATTCAGATCCCAGATTAAATTCACTTTTGTTACTGTTTTTTATTTGAATATATATTTTTGTTATTTTTTTAAATTTTGATAGAATCAACCTAATCATCTCATAAACAAATCAATTCAATTTTATTTTATATTATATTATGATTCAAAAGACTTGAACAATATTTTATAGAATTTTGAAGAATAAAAAGTCTAAAAATAATAAAATAAATATATAGATATAATTATGTTACAAGTAGGAAATAAATATTTTTTTTGATATTTATAATAAATTTAAGTTAGTTCGAGTTAACCTTAATTTTAATGCAACTCAAGAACAAATCAAACTCAATAAATAAATAAATAAATAAATAATAAAAAAAAAAAAAAAATATATATATATATATATATATATTTAAATTTAGACTCAATCCAAATAAATTGATAACCTAACTCAACAAATTAGATAAGGTTAGCTCGGGTTATTTGAACACCTAAGCCTGTCACTAAAATTAAGGAATAGTGAGGCAATTGCATATGCATACATAATAATAATATTAGTCTCCTAAGAAAGGAAAGAATTATTTGATAAAGCAGCTATAATTAATAACCAGTTGATTGTAGATTATTCAAATCTACATACCCTCTTATGTAGAAACTCCCCATACAAATTCTATATACTTTTGCAATCCCTCATGCATTCATTAGTCAAAAATTGTGTTAAATAACTTCACCCAAAAAGATAAGGTCAAATTTTCATTACAGCATATTTTTTAACCTAATAAGAGAAGAAATGCTTCTCATTTGCTTCTGCTGCCAATGAAACGAAAGGTTTCGACAAGAAAACTCCTTTGAAATCATCATAAAATCACCCACTGATAAAAGGTCTTAGAAAACTAAAAAATTATGAGTTCAAATTATTGACGGTACCTATCTATGAAATTAATTTCTTGCGAACTTTTTTAAGAGTCAAATCTAAGGAGTATGATAATTGGTGGGAACAGCTTGTAACTACCAGTAAATGCAACCAAATTCCATGATGATGAATTGATAATTAATTATCATACTCATAATAACAGAAATACCTATATTTCAGACTAGATTTTTGTCCCTCAGCTCGGTAATCATGATCAAACGAGCGCATTCGAGAACAACATGGCATCCAAGTTTCTCTCCTCTCCCAAGAGACGTTCCTCCATTCCTTGAGTAGAGTATGAGATACAGCCTTTTCTTCTGTTTGTGATCATGGCTGCAGCCAGCTAAACAGTACATAAAATGTTGTATGATTTGAAACTGGTTTCCAATTAAAAAGCCATAATACAGGGAAATTTCATCAGAGGAACAAATATGTAAAATATACATTGAATCAACGACCACTTCAAGATAATGTAACTGAATTTTTTTTACTCAGCTATCGTAAAAGAATGAAAAAAAAACAAACCGTTGTATTCTTCACGACTCAATCAGGCTTGTGCCGAGCAAAAGACAAGCAAGCTTGACCTTGATGGTTCCTCAACTTTACATATTTAACAGCACCACAAAATCATGTTGTTGCTATGCATTTCTCTTTTCACTATTCTTGCTTCGGAAAGGTGACAGCAGAGAAAATGCACGAGAAGCTACAGCAAGAGCAAGAAGTACATTTGATATTGGGATCATAATGATCTTACAAGATAAGCCTATAGAGGAAAATCAAATCAAAACATGTCAAGCCTTTGAAAATGCTTACACTTGTGAGTTTTACTCGCAGTCGGGGTTTCGTCTTGAGAAATCAGATTTTTCAGAGTAGGAACTGATGGAAGCAAACAACTGTATGTAGTAAGCTCATAAACCAAGATCAAAAAAAATATATACATGGAAACATCTAGTCGCAATTTTGTCAAACGTGAACTTTGCATCATCCAACATAATAGCTAAAGTCTCAAAGAACAGAAACCCCATAATGTACTTAGTTCTCCATATGACTCAGTTAATTCGTTTCAATTCAATCATCATGGGTAGGCTAAGCGGGTCTTGGAGAACCAGTTATAAGTTAAATCAATGATAGCTACCAACCTAGAATTAATTTTTAATGAGTTTCCTTGACAATTAAATGTTGTAAGGTCAGACAATTATTAAGGTCCACTAAGTTGGTTAGACACACACAGACATTAAAAAAAAAATCAATTCATGATGGAATGCAAAACATAATTTAGATAAAGCAATGCTACCATCATACAAGTGCTTATTGTGTTTTTTGTTTTTCTGAAAGCAAGTGCTTACAGTGATAGTAGGACCACTTTTCAGTAGCATCATCTTTAGTCCTCAGATCCATGTTTTTTTTTAAGAGATTGTATTTGATTGATATTAGAAATACATGCATTAAAATCTGCGGCAACAAAAATGTGATCTATAAGTATGTTACCTTCATTTTGAGACGTGGCACTTGTCCCGATATCATTGGCTTCATAATCATTATCTGATTCATCATTATGCTCATCTGTACCTGAGCTATGATTTTTCTTCCCAAATTTCAACAGTAATCTGAGTCCTTTTGATGATTTTTTTACCTCAGGCTTTTCCGATGCTTCAGGAATCTTATCCAATTGTGCTTTTCCATAATCTGGAACATAAACTTTAGCAGTTTCAGTGCCTAATGATGCACTCTCCAAATCTGATGGTGTTGCTTTTCCGTACTCCGAAACTCGCGTACAAGGATCTTCAAAAGAAGAAAGCCGAGCATGTGGAGCTTGATATAATTTTTCGGTCGTACTAGGAGATGTAAACTTCCGTGCTTCCTGATCTGAATCATCCACTGTCACCTGAACATAAGAGGTTTGTATATAAAGACTATCTAGAAGACACTTAGCATCATTGTCCCAAATAGAAAACCAACAACCTAAGACAATAAGCCTTTCTTTAAGGTTAGAAGGATAATAAAATCTGCGGTGTTGAGTTAAAGAACTGAAATTAAGTATGTTTTTAAGTCAATAAAAGGTGTAGAAACGGAGACGTTAAATAAACCAATTAAAGCACTCTGGGATGATGCTATTGTGAGATATGAACACAAAAACAATCAAATGAAATATTTTTGAAGCACTGTTTAACTTGTTGAGTATACCAATAGTGTTACTGCATTCATATTACCCAATGCAACTGCAGGGCAATTGCAATCTGCTGCATTTCCCGTACAATTAATGCTAATAAATATTATATTTTAAAGGTTCAACTTGTTTTGCAAGCATCATACCTCATGAGAACTCAACTGATCCTGTGATAGGTGCCTGATGGGTTCTTTATTGATACCGGACAATTTACTTTGGAGATTAGGAGCCTTAGTGGCTGAAAATTCTGATGGGACATCAGGATTTCCCTCCATTTTATGCTTGCTATGTGTTCTTTGATCACAAAGGTTGTCTTCAAATGCAGGACCTGTACGGATGGAGGGCTTCTCACATTCTAGCATTACAACAGTCTTCTCAACAACAGGGTTGTCATCCAGTTCAATATGATGAGATACTCTGGCACTATTTCTTTCCATGGGAGCACAAGCAACTTCAGAAACTGAAGAATAATTGACGCTCTGCATAGTTTCATTTGCTATGGAGTTTCCAATTTTAACACCAGGTCCCTTGGGCATTCTAATTTTAAGTTCCGGAAGAATTGCAGCCCTGCTCTTATCCAAATTCATTATAGCAGATATCTTCTTTTTGCTTTCTGTTTCATTAGATGTCTTTTTCTTGCTCTCAGCCTCGATAGTAACTTTTGTCTTTAAAGCTGGTTCGGTGGTCCTTGTCTTTATAGAAGAAGCATGAACGCTGATACTCATTTTTGGCTCTGATAATCTTCTAATACGAGCCATGGATACTTTTTTGTCATCACTATTTTCTTTCTTTAGCTTAGCTAATGAAGATATGGATTGACTTAACCGGTTTCCAGCCGAGTGATTTCCACCATTCAATCTGCTGGGTTTTGAGGATTTGTTGGAATCGTTGGAACCAATTGAAGACGTTCTGATAGGGATCCTTTGCAGAGGACATGATGGTCCTGGATCTGAATCACTAAATTTTGATCCTTTATGAGAGTTGGGCGACATTTTTGTTGGCAGTAGCTTTCTAGTTTGCTGAGAGGGCAATGATGATTGAGCAGTGTTGCTATTACCCCTCGCTGCAATTCTCTTCTGCCTCTCTAGCTTCAAAGTTTCTATTCTTTTCATTGCTTCCTCCTCCTGGATAGAGAAACCAAGAAAATTTTAGAATAGCTGATATATCCTGAACAAACTAACCAGAAAAATGAGAGAAAAGAAAAAGATTCTGCAACTAGAGACACGACTAACCATGAAAAATAACATGCTGAATAAATAGTTGCCATATCATTTATAACTACTCAAAATTTAGGATTTCGTTTAATTGTGATTGTGAAAAAAAACATTTCCAACATGATACCTTTTCCTTCTTCAGTTTCTGGAGATCGACTTTATATGTTCTTAGCTTTTCAGCACGTGCTCTTGCTTCATCCAAAGGACTCAACTTAGAAGGCTTTACTTTCCTTATTGGCCCCCCAATTTTTCTATCTGGAGTAATTTTTGGCTTCCGATCCTTGTCCAACCTTTTAGTCCCTTGTTTAACATCAGTTATCATTTCCTTCTTATCCAAAGCCGGCGCAAGTTCAGCATGGAGCTGCATTTCATATTCTAAAGCGGGATCATAACCCGCAGGTTCATTTTCTATTTCACGCTTTGGCATCAGATTCAGTACATCTGGTTCATAGGTAGCAACTCTGTTGGACAAGTTTTCACCCTTATGATTTGAAGATGGATACTCAGAATCCATGTCAACAACACTTCTACCTTCCTTTCCAACTGCCTCCATTGATATCGATCTAAATGGAACTATGTATGAATCACCATCCAAATTGTTTGAAGAACCTTTATCATAGCTCTTTTTTGTATTATCAAAGCCATTTATAGCCAATGGATCCAAGTGAGCGTTATAGTGAGTTTGACCTTTTTGTCCATAAACCACAAAATCATCATTACCGGGCTTCCTGTAGCCATTTCTTCCTCCATCTAGTTCTGTAACCAGCACATTCAATCGACCATCCCCAGATAGACTATCCCTTGTAGAAGCTACCAATTCATCATTTGATGCTCTTGACAAGCGATTGATTCTGCCACCTACTCTGTCAATGCCTGTAGCACCATTTTTTTGGGTTTCGTCTCTGTTCCACCCTTGAGCAACTAATGGATCATCACCAACTTTATTTTTTCGCTCTTTCTGCTTTGTTTCCCTTTCCATGTCAAACATGCTTTTATCAGCATGATGTTTTCCTTCATTGGCATCTCGAAGTAAAAGGTTTTGGAAAGCCTGCCAATGTCCTTCAGCTTCTGGTGAAACAGTTTTTGTAGGAGTGTCCGACTGATCCCCAAAGTTTAGATGCTTTCCTTTGCTCCTTGAGGATATATTAGATTTCTTGTGTTTAATTTCTGGACTAACAATCTGTGAATCTCCATCTTCACTTTCACCTTCAGATGGTGATTCTGTTTCACTGTCTGACGAGTTATTCCTCTTCGATGCAATGTAGTTGATGTTGCGGATGACAACCACACCTGATTTCTTTTTACCTAATCGACCAGCTTTTCTCAAATCTTCTGATTCTTGTTGATATGATTCAGCATCATCATGCATTCTTGTTTTTGAAGCATTTGAGTCGCATGTTTCTGGTTCAATGGAGTTATCTCCACTTTCCATGGAATGCCTTTTGCCTCCCATAGGTTTCCCATCGCCAAGCCTAGAATCCTCTGTTACTGGATAATGTGGATGAAAGAAAGGGCTACTTCCTGCATAGTTCTGATAGTAATGCATTCCTTGCATGGGATATCCTTGAAAGACAGGTAATGAACCTGGAGGAGAATTGATGGGCCAGGGAGGGTAGACATGAGGAGGATAGTGCACTTGAAGATACTCTTGGTGGCCTGGTGGTGACTGGTACATCATAGGTGGATTTCCATCTGGGAAAATGAGTGAACAAAAAATCTTTTAACCCAAAATTCAAAAGTGTAAGAGCGGCATTCTATAAGGCAAGCATAGAATGAAAAGTTTCTTGGTGCATAGTTTTGATACTGTACCAAGAAACTGGAAGTTTAACTTCAATTGTTATTTGATTAAACTATCAGTTAAAATTACTAAATTAGACCCATGGTTATTACTCTACACAAAGATAATGACGAAATAACTTGGAAGATTCAAGACACATTTTCAATCATATCCCACCTGCACTTGCACTTCCCTTGTTTGTTGAAAATGGTTCATTTTGAGATTCAGACCATGCTTCTCCAGATTCTATCTGCTTGTTAGTCATACTAGCAAGTGTAATGCCTGATGCACTCATGGAAGGGGAGAAGTCTAGCCGGCTGGATAGTGCTCCTACTGCTTCAATTTCGAGCCACTGGCCGCTTTCATGTTTTCTTTTCCATAGATCTTTGAATTTTACACATGCATCCCTGTTTTTTTGCAGAAAACAATTCACATTATGAGTCATCAACTGCAAGAAAAATGGTGTTAACATTGACATAATATTGTTTTTAGCTAGAAATATGAATCGCTGATTACATCAATCGTGAGGCTCCAAAGCTATTGGAAAATGATATCAATGGTGGCATCTGATCAATGTCAAAACCAGCAGCAACAGCACGAGCAAAAGCCATCCCTTGCTCCTTTTGCAACATCGTTTTGCGTGTCTCCAAGACTTTCAGAAGCTGAGCTCTAAAAGAAATTAAATGAAATTAAAAGTACTAGCAGCAAAAGTCTTGAATCTTCACTAGATATTGCCCTTAACTAAATGAGATGGCTAAGACCCCCAGACCAACAACAGGCATACTTCAATTTTGTTATATATTAGCAAATGTATTATTTGTACATGTTCTAGAAAGGGAAAGAATAATGGATTCAACTCTGCACATTAATTTGATCAAACAAAATGGTGGAGCACCTTTGCATCTGTGATAAGGAAATGAAGAAATGCAAAATTGTATACGAATGAACTTGCACGTGTCATTTCATCCAAATCCGCTACAAGTTTTCCTCAACATCTCGACAACTGCATGGTATTTTATCTTTAAAGTTTTTACCCTAACTTGACGATGGCAGCTGAGGTGATAGGACACCTGGAAGCTCTTGATCATTATTTGAAGAAGTTCATTATGGTACTTATTCACAAAAGTCCCGTTATAAGACCGCCAACACCCACCTACATAAGTTGAACCAAAGCTTGCACTAGATTACTTTCTTCTAATGAGGTCCAGTTGTGACAATTATTACTGGGTCATCTGCCAAAGACATGGAAAAAGATGATTTCAAAGGATTCGAGGATGAGGCATGATGTTCCCAAGGTTATCATCCGCCAGAGCTTCCAATTCCAAAGGAGGAAGACCCTAAGACCCCTACCAACAGGACACCTGAGCATTCGTTGTCATCTGCGGGTGAGAAGAGAAAGTGGGTTTCACATCAATAGGAAATGATTAATGTGTTGTGTGTTGCCAAGGACATGCGGTATCAGATGAGTAGGATCACTAATTGGCCTACGATGACCTAAAAAGTGGCGAATGATTACAGTGACGCAAGAGAGGAGCAAGTGACAATTCTCTTTGAACGAATCCTTCCATTCACAACTCTTGAAAGAATTGTGTTGATGAACATCCTTTTTAAAGATATTGTCGAAACTTCAGCTTTCCTTGTTGTCCCTCTCGAGGATCAGAGGGAACACTATCATTATCACTTGAGCAAGTCAAGATGATAGAATGAATGACCTCGCATCTCCTTTTTTAGGCTTAAGTTCTCTATGTTTGTTAAGCTTTTGATTATCTGACTTTAAGTTCTCTATGCTTGTTAAGCTTTAGGTTATCTGACTTTAAGAACCACTATGTTTATTTTGTTCACATAAGACATGATGTCTTATGTGCCTAAGTTGTATTTCATTATGAAATGAATGTTATTTTGTTAATTGATTTGTTGCCTACAATTTTAATTTGAATCCTAATTAAAAACACATATTAGATAGAATTATTAGTAAATGCATTTAAAATGACAAATACAAGTTTGATAAACCTAAGTTACACAAACAAAATAACACTTAGCATTTCTCGTTGTTTAGATTATGGAACCTTGTAAGAATATACTAGTCTTGGTGCTGCCCTCACTCGAGCAGCAATGCACGGAACGTCCACTCAGTGGTCCTACTTTTGAGATTTAATGGCCAAATGTTTGCTAAGTGGCTAACCCCAATGATGGAGCGAAGGACCCAACTTTTTTACTAGTAGTTTGAACTTTGATGATTTTATGACTATCTACTTTGCTGTTTGACATCAAATTTCATCTTTTATGCAAAAATATAAGATCAAAACAACTTTATTTTTAAATTTATATATTCACACAAAAAAAAACAATTAGAATTAAACATATTAGGTAGAATAATACAAAAAATGCATGAAAAATGATAAAAATAGGTTTAATAAACTCAGGTTATGTAAACATGCATGCCAAATATGATACGAACCTAATATATATATTATAATATAAAGATAATAAGATAACCCAAGTGTTCAAGGTACTTGGACCCTCCCTATCTTCAAGCCCAGATACTCACTATCTCAATACTTCTTACCTATTCTTACCTCCCCTCCTCTCCTATTTATAGTCTAATGTTCTTATCCTACTCCTAATAGGATTGACCATTCCTTATCCTACTCCTAATAGGATTGATCATTCCTTATCCTACTCCTAAAGGGATCTATCATTAAATTGATACGAACCTAATATATATATTATAATATAAAGATAAAAAGATAACCCAAGTGTTCAAGGTACTTGGACCTTCCCTATCTTGAGATCACTCTCAAGCCCAAATACTCACTATCTCAATACTTCTTACCTATCCTTACCTCCCCTCCTCTCCTACTTATAGTCTAATGTTCTTATCCTACTCCTAATAGGATTGACCATTCCTTACCCTACTCCTAATAGGATTGATCATTCCTTATCCTACTCCTAAAGGGATCTATCAAAATACAACTTAACTTAACACTCAACTTAACGTGTTCACCAAACATCAGTCAACTAACTTAACCCAGCTTACATAAGTTTGCACAACAACATAAATTAACTTAATCCGTCAATTTAACTTAGCACTCAGCTAAAGCTTAATGTAACCCAAGTTACGTTAACCCTAATCTCTACACCAAGCATGCCCATTAAGATTATGTGTTGTTAGTTCTAGTCATTCAAGATTCCAAATAAGTCCTAAAAAAAAAATCTAAATCAGTCTTCGTAATTGTAAACTAGAGTAGATCTTATTACAAATCTATTCAAGTCTAGTAGTTAGAGACTAGAGGACTATGGTACGTACTTCGAGTTCTCCTCTGATGTTGTGGTCTCCAGTGAGTTCGCATCTGGCTATCAGATTTTTAAACAAAGCAAATTAAAATAATGAACTTGAAATTATTTAAACAAAAGCATATTTGAGTACACGTACCTTGTACAAAACAATTGCTTTCTCCTCATTACCATCCAGAAGAGTGCTTGCTGATAAAAACCAGTGTCATTCATGAGTCCATTTATTTTTTTAAAATGCATAGTACTAGGGGTGTTCAACAATTTGATGGTGTCAAGTTTCGGTGAAAATCGACACCGAAACCGACCTATCCGTTTACTTAAAAATTTAACCGATTTTTATTTTGAGAATTAATTGAAAAAATGTCATATCGAATAATTTTTTGAAACACGTTTAAATTTAAATTAATTTTGCAATAATGAACAAGATATTTAATCCATTATATGATTTTATGTTCATCAAAAACTAATTTAGAGTTATAAAATATTTTTTTGTTGACTTGGGACTTAGAGCTTACGCTCCTCTAAACCCGAGGCACCACTGGCCCGTCTCTAGGTTGCACCTACCTCACCAGGATACATAGGAGGAATGAAGACATGAGTCCACCTTCAAAACCCAAGTCTTCGACCACCGTGCCACCCCTCAGTGACATTTAGAGTTAAAAAATATTAATATTACATAAAAAAAATTATATTGAAAACCGACTTAACTGAAAAACTTACGGTTAAGTATTTTTCTAACCGACACCGACTGACATATACTCAAAAACCAACCGAACACCCTTTATTTGGTCAGTTTTGATCGACCGGTTCGGTTTTCATGGACGTTTGAGCACCCCTACATAGTACAAGTATCTAAGGTACATAAACATTGACTAGGTTAACATAGCTTTCACTTCATATTCAAATACATTCTGAAAACGAAAAAATGGAGAATGAGACAGAAAAGCACCCCATTTTCCCTTCCAAAAATGAACAAAAACTAGAAGGTACTTATGACGAAATCCTACAAGTAGACTTAAAATGCTTGAAGTATTCCTACAGAAAACAAAATAGGGAGAAATGACTATATTTTTATCATCTAAGACCAAGATATTGATAGAACCCAAATACATTGTAATATAAAAGATAAAAGAGCTACAAGATAAACCATCTTTGATCCTCTCTCTAGAGAAAACTCAAGCCTAATCAAACTTAATCAATGCCTTTCATCCTTTCTAACCCACCCAATTCATAACAAAACTTATCTAAAAAATACTCCTGGGCAAATACCCCAATAACATTACTAATGGTCTTCCTGTCAGATAACAACTCAAATGGAATATAATTTATGCTAAGAAAATATTCCACAGGATAAGCCTCCACTGATTATAGTACCTTCGGTGGTGCTCTCTATAGACTTTGTATGCTTTTCTTGCTTGTCATCTACCTGTTAAATGAAACTGGATTGAAAGATGGACCTTTTGTGACAACATAACCAGTGTTATTATTAATACACTACAATAAACTTACAACATTTGGCCCCATCTCGTTGTTGCCATGAATCACAATTGCTTCTTCAATCTGTAGGATCTCTGATTCAATAGTGAACGCCCTTTCCAAGATTTCAGGAGTGCTTACAAATCGGACAAACCTAAAGGTGACTAACTATCAGTATATGAATATCTGCTAACATGAATTGCTAGAAGAATTTAATGCTAATGCAAAGTAACACATGGTCGTCCTAAGGCAACTTAGGCAAAATTTTAAAATTTTCCTTAGAAAAACATATGTTTCCTACTTTAAATCTACAGTTTTATAGTCCTATAATTTCACACTCACATATGTTTATTTTTTATTTCATTATGAAACTTTGTCAATTTTATCATGTGCTCGGTGAAAATTGGGGAGTCTGCATAAAATTGTAACATCTCTGCATCTAGTATTACAAAGCTTGAGAAAATCATTCCATTTACTAATAGCGTAGACCAGCACTACAATAACAGGCTATTAGGAATCTACTATGAGGTCATGTAAAATTTTCAACTATTGTTACTTGTGTTAGACAGTTAACATAGACACATTTGAATTGATTCTAGAGGCAGAAACAAACACTATGCAAATAACACGTTCTTAATAAGAGAAATATTCATATATTTAATATGAAAGGGAGAGATATAGGTGCATTAAATCAATACAACCTCTCCATGGTACCCTTTGTGAACCATGTTCTATCACTGCGTGGGTCTGGCTCAAGAATAATGGAATAACCACCTCTCGACATCTGTTCTTGTGCAATCTTCAAATGGGCAAGAAAAGGATTCAATAAACCCGAAGCTATCTTCTCAGACTTTCCATTTGCAGATATAATCAAATCACACCTGATATGGTGAGCGGGAGAAAGAAAGAAGGTCAACGATCACTGACTATCAGAAAAGGAAACAAACTTATGCACCAATTTTCTAAATATAAGAAAGCTCAATGACTCAAATTTTACTCTCTGCAACAGCAAAAAAAAAAAAAAAAAAAACCGCTGCAAAGGGCCTTAACAGATAAATACTTAATTGAAAAATTGTATTGGATGGACTCTTCACACAAAATAATTACAAATGTAGATAAACGGTAAAGTATCTGCATCCACAAGTCATTGATACGTTTTAATATTGAATTATAAATAATCAATAATACCAATATACTATATTATAAATAATCAATAATTCCAGCATGTAGCAATAGTAAAAATGACTACATTTGCTAAATTTTTTTTGAATTGGCTAATTATTTTCTAGTTTTCCACCGTAATTTAAAAAGAAATACTATGAAATCAGAAACTAGAAGAAAATAGAAATAGCAGGTCAACATGCAAACAAAATCCAACAAAATAAAACGAAATGGATATCATGTACCTATAAGTAATCAAAGTGAAAGTTAGGCTACTACGCTAAAACCTATGGATTGGCTTCTAAAACTAAACGCGGCATAGCAAATCCCATTAAACAAAGAAGTTCATCAAAAGACATCTCATAGAATGCTTCAAACATCAGCCAACAATCGAAAGTAACTCATACAATAAGCGAAGAACATAAACCTTGTTCGAGTGGGCGTGAGCTGAAAAGTAGCCGAATCAAGCCTAGTCGAGGACTTCATTGCTGAAACAGAAAACAACCTGAACAAAAAACCTCAACATGTATGATACAAAAACAATGAATTAGGCGTAGAAGTGAGATCAGAACAACAAATAGAAGGAAAGGAGAAGAAACCACGAAAAACAGAAACACGCGGATAGACGAAAGACTGATGAGTAAGTTGTTGCAGGAAAAAGATGAGCTCGGAACTCAAAGTAAAAAGTTGAAGAAGAAACCTAGGAGAGAAAAGTCACTGAGCTCTAAAGACGAGCTTTAATGGCAGTTGCCATGAGAGAGAGGTTGCAGCAGCGAAAGAATCCAAGACTGAGTGAGAGGAAAGAGAGCGAAACTTTTTGGTTGGACTGAATGGGAAAATGAGCAGAAGAGAGGGGTATGTTTGGAAATTAGAATAAAGTTAAAAAACAACCAAACGCTGCCAGAAAGCGACACATATGGAGCCGGAAAAATTATGTGAGTTTTCTCGCTTGCACACTAGACTAACTCACATTGTTGTACTTTATTATTTTTATAAATATAAATCATTATTTTTAAATTCAAGAGGCAGAGGGTTTTTTTTTTTTTTTTAATTTTAAAAATAATTTGGGATGGAGTTCTAACCACCCATATTTTTTCACTATAATCATTTATATGATAATTACAGAAGCGATTAACAACTATTAAATAGCCAAATAGAAATGATTTTTGCTTATCTCAAATCAATGAAAGGATGAGAAGTAATTGAATAAATGGAGAGAAGGAAAAGATGATGATTTTTTGTATTTTGGCATCGAATATTATTTTTTGATTATGTTTCTCCAAAATTATATTTTGATTATCTTTCTAACTACTTTATATTCTTTCTCTAACAACTTTTAATTCTTCTCATAAATATTTTTTACATTATTATTCATTTCGCCTCAAACACAAATAATCATTCTCTTCATCATAAACACAAATAAACATTCTCTCCACAATCATCTCCCCCACCCCAAACACAAATAATCATTCTCCCCATAATCATCCACTCCACCCCAAACACAAATAATCATTCTTCCTATAATCATTCTCTTTCTCATTCTCTCCCTAATTCTCATTCCTCCCAAAATTATTCTCATTCCTTTTCCCCAAACAAACTCTAAGTTCAACAAAACTTGAAAACTAAAATCTGAACACCTATATGAAAGCTTATAAAGAGTCCTGCCGAAACGTTAAACTTCAATCACTAACGACCTATCACTTTCTCCTTCATCAGAAAATATTTTAAAAACAAATATGAGTACAAAAAAACTCAATAAGAACCTTCACATTAAGTTTAGAAATTGATGCTTTCTCAACAAAATATGGAAAACCATTTTAAGCAAAATGATTTCATTAATTAAAGCTTAACAAAACTTGCAGTCTACTTTCATACTTACAATACTTACATAAACATAATGAGAAAGATGTATAACTCGAGTAGTCCATGTAGAAGTGATTGCCCATTGGTAACACCAGATATATTCGTACATACATAATTTTTTATTTGTTTATCAATTATAATCCTACAATCATCATACTAACTAAAGTATGTAAATTCACTAAAAAGGAAAAATGAAACGCTCAATCTTTGGTGAACATGTTCTTCACTTGAAACCAATATCAAAGCACCACAATGATAGACTTGCATTTATCAACCATCACAAAGATATTAACATGTATAGTCCATGCCCAACCCTTACAAACTGTTAAGATTAACAATTTAAACAATTGAAAAATAATAGATGGCCAAAAAAATACTCATTTATAATGAATTATTGATTTAGCTTAACTGCTAATTCAAGACCTTCGACTTCACCTGACGAATTGAGACAAATTTCAGTTCAAGTCCATCGATCTAAGTGTTAGGGACGATGCCCTAAAAACTTAGTACTTTGTAGTTTAAGAACAATCATTTAATGTATGACATTAAATGTTATTTTCAGCTATTAATAAAAGTTATTATTTTCATTAATAGCGCATTTAAATTATAAACTTATTTATCAATGGAAGCTGTTCGAACAAATGGAGTTGACTGCGTTGCGTTAGTAAAGGAATGAATCCTTCTATCGAAACTCCAGAAAAGATGAAAGATAAACGTATTACGTACTGAAATACTATTTGATTAATGACAACCCGAATCTCTATTTTTTATTTTATACCTTATCACATTAATTGGATTAATGACGATATGTCCGTAGTTATTTGAATGAACACTTGGACAAGTATGTGAGACATACAAGTGGATCTAGTTCCAAGTTAATGACCTAAAATATCTATAGTATATGGATTAAGGTTGGGTGCCTAAGTCATGGTGACACTGTTGGTACGACTCGTTTTGCAATGGTTGCAAACAACTTGATCTTGGTTGTTCATGTGTAGACATATTAGTGAGAGTGTATATGCAAAAAATGTTCTTGAATAAGACTAAACCAAGTATTATGATCAGTCTAGTAATTCTATTATAGACTTTAATCAAGTACTTCAGTAGAATGATTGTATGTCGATGTGCTCTTGATCCTAAGTGAGTTGTGAACTGATCCTGTTTTATGAAAGCATCTTTTTCTATACAGGCTGAGATCAGCCAAACAACATTGGGTCAATATGCTTCACACATTGAGAATTTTCATAGTGAGTGACTGGAAACGCAAAGTCATAAGATGAAATTCAGTCATTTCTTATTATTGAGGAAGTAGAAAAGTTGTTCATTTAAGAACTGATTACAAGCCTTGAAAAATGAGTACCCACCTCTCACTGGTCCGAGAGGATACTAGTTTATGGTTAGACCATAAACAACTTGTTCATTTGAGAAATCAGTAATGCTTAAGGAGAAAATGTAATCAAAAGGGTAGAACAAATTTCTAGTATAAAACTGTGAATTATAAACAAGTTTGTGGAGGATCATATGACAGATGAATTCATGGACATAACTTGTCCTATAAAGAGATAGGGTTTAGCACAGATCTTTAATGAAATAAGTCTCATGTTAACGAATAAGGATTGAATCTTGAGTCATTTAACTTTCAACTTATAAGCCAATTGGTCCCTGGACTAGCTCATATTTGCTAGTACACCATTTTAGTTAGAAAGTGAGTTTGAAGAGTTCAAGCTTACTAATTAATTATGTTGGACATAATTAATTGGAGCATTAGTTTAATTTATTAAACTAAGTTACTAATATATTAGATATATTGATAAGTTAATATTTATTGGATAAATATTAAAGAGAAATAATTAATATATATGATACATTCATTAAGTAACTAATTATTGGATAATTATTTTAATTAAAGAGAATTAATTAATATATTTGTTATATTAATTGCATTAATAATCATTGGATAATTATTAAGAAAAGTTAATTAATATATTGGATATATTAACTAGACATTTATTTGTTGGAGAAATAATATATTGAATATATTATGTAATTGACATTTATTGGATAAATATCAATTAAAAAGAAATAAAGCAATGCATAGGATACATTGATGTTTTTGAAAATCTCCTCAAATTAACGGGGAAGGAAATTTTGTGTCGGTAGGGAGGAGATGTGATTTTTGAAATTGTCCAATAAGAAAGGAATAGGATAAATATTTATTAGATAAATATTTTGGAAGTTATTTTCCAATATCTTTTAATATAAGATATTAAAAGATATTATTCTTTCCTATTTTAAATGCCAAACCAACACTATAAATAACGTGCATGATAGCTCTCTATTTTTATTGTTCTTAGATAGAGAAACTCACCTGTCTCTTCCTCTAAAATTGTCAAACCTTTGACAAATTTTTCCCATCTCTTTTATTCTTTAAATTGCTTCCCATAAGGCACTCAATGTTAGAAGGTTAGATGAAGTCTAGAAGATTGGAGGAGACAATTCAAGTGGTCTAAGGAATAGTTGATTCGGCTCAACATAAACATCCTCCGTAATAAATCAAAGACGTCATTCAATGTAAGTAATCTATTTTTATAACAAGTCTATCACCTAGGTAACTCACTTGTAGAGTAATTAAAATTTTAAAGTAACTCACATGCTTCCTCTGCGTTATTTGCATGCTACTACCATGAATTCTCAACACTAGGAACCTTGATACACTAACCAACATGAGCTTTACATTGCCTCATAAGAGAGATTATGTGTAACCCAGTGCCAACCTCAACACCTTACACGACGTCACTTCGTCGTCGAGTCCTATTAATTGAAAAGTCTCCTCTATCGCTTCGTCGCCTCTACCACTCACCGCAAATAATTCGAACGATACACCATTTTATTTGGCCAAAATCGAATAATGTTGAAATTCTCCAGTCTTTCACAAACAACATCCTAAAAACTGTTATTGTCTTCATCTTTTTCTCACCAAGGTCATCGCTCCCTGATTGAAAGAGTAGTTTCATCCAGACTTTTTCCTTTTTCTTTGATACTCATCCTCGCAATCAATTCCGTTTCTTTGTCATGCAACATAAAACCTATTCTTTGGCAATAAGGAAAATGAGGCTGGAAAAAAAATCATACCAAGAGTTTGTAAAATACCTTTAGCACTAGATCGTCGGTAGGAAATGACAAGCATATAGAGCGATATAGCTAAATTTAATTATAAATATTAATAAAGTTCGCATTTGTTATGTCCTAAACATCTTTGTGCACATGAAAATGCAAGTGCACTCTATCAATTATAGTCAAGTAATAAATCCCTAAGTCATTTCCACATGGACTGATTATTTTAAAATTTTCATATTTTGAATTGAATTAACAAATCAACAAAAATAAAGATTATGTTTGAACTATTCTGAAATAAAAATGCTAACACCATGAAAATGCGGCAGACATTGCATACAAAAGAAACTGTTATCAAGAATAATCTTACTCCACATTAATACAGGTGCAATTTAATAAAATAACTCGATTAAGTAACCAAGTTTGTATTAGGAACATGAATAAAAATAACATTAGTTAGAACAATTTTTATGGTAAGAAGAATGATTCACATTGCACATGAATGTCTTCTCCCGAAGTACATTCATAGAAACTCAAGCTTCTGATTAAAGTTTACCGCATTACTTATGTGTTTGTTGTGCAGTAATGGAATGGATATTTCTAGCCTCTCTAAGCAAAGAAAGTCTTATATCAACCTAATAAACAATAGTAAGAGATCTCTAATTGCTCATTTCTTTTGAAAGTAAACAAAAAGCAAAAAAAGTAGATGGTTTGTCGACCCTTGTTAATTAAAATGCTTACTTTGTTATTAATTCAACTTCCTTGTTCTAATGAATTCACCTGTAATCTTATTACCTAACTTAAACTTGAGTTTACCTAATACAAAACATAAATTAATGCTGCAGCAAGTATAATGTGTTATAAATTGAACTATCCACGTGATAACATAATCAATATTCTGTCTACAAGTAACTTAAGCATGACAATATACAACAATTCACAATTAAAGTAAATAGTTAACGCTGAAACATAACTTAAAGTAACATAACTAGAAATAAAGAATGTAATTGCATTAAAACCAACCAATCAAGATATTTATAAAAACATAAAAACAATTGAGAAATAAATAAAGTGGATGAATTGAAGCAGAAAGGAAATAAAAGTGAAAATGAAGAATTCCTTGCTTGTGCAGTCATAAAAGCAATGTTGTGTCTATTATAGTGACTAATGCTCATATTCCTGTCAGCATAGCTGATCACTCTGCACTCTGCTTTCACAATGTCCTTCATGTTATAGAATCCCCCCCCCCCCCCTCTCTCTCTTCATGATTTTAAAATTTGGCATTGAATATGTTGACAATAACCTCATTTTATAGCACAAGTCGAGTTCAACATGTCCCTTGATTTGTGCCCACCACACACGTTTCACATTTTTAGCTTGCTATTATAAGACATCTTTACTTGTTGCCAAAGTAGTTTACTTGAGCAAACAACATCCGATCTTGGCAGTTCATTATCTCTTCTGATTAGGACGTGAGATGTCTTCTTATTTTCAAAATATTTTATTTTGCTCGGGGAAGAATGCTGGCAGCATTAGAAATGTCTTAGTATCCTGCCTTATGCATATGAATTCCTATAGTAAAGTGAATGCTAACAATATCACTGAACCTTTAACAATAAAATGAGGGATATGCATAAAAAACTTATGCAAGTAAGATGGATTTTAAGCATTCTTTAATCTAATATGTTCAAAATGACAATGTGATGTCCTTAGCTTAGTTTCTATGCAAATTCATGTCATTCATGAATATTTAACATTTATTAGTCATTCAAAAGCATGAAATCATATAAAAATAAAGCTAAATAACTTCAAAATTGAGAGTTATCATGCAACGATGCATACTGGCACCTCACGAAGCAACAACATTAAGTTCCATGACAAACAAAAGAAATTTACATAGAACCTCATCACTAATCCATGCCACAATGTCACAAACTATAAGAATGTATTCCAATAAAAAAAAAAACTCAATAACCTTCATTTTAGGAGCCTAAAAAATTTCCCACAACCCAACTCTTTTAGAATTGCTTAACGTGACCTTAAAATAAACATAGAGATACCCACAAATGCCCACGACTATATCTCAAAAAAGGCCAGGAAAGAGCTTTAAAGAGAAAGCCTCTCTCAAAATGTTAGAGAAAACATGTTTTGTGAATGGAAGATTTTTTTTTTCTTTTTAAATTTTAATAAACAACTTCTTTAAATCACAAGAAACCAATGCAACCTAGACTTCCACGTCACAAGACCACCCACTGATCCGCCGCCACATGTGCAGTGTGACCACTCAACAATAAAGAATAAAAATAACCCTAACATACTATTAGAACTAAACATTCACGTTAATGTCTTAATCGAGAACGAGAAACAATGCTTCAACTGTCTATACTCTAAATCTATCATTCCTTTAATAGTCTTTAGGGGATATCTTGTTAGGGATTGTACCATAAAGGTCTGATCATTTGTAATTTAAAGAAACACATAATGTATTATTCATTTATTTTATTTTATTTGTTATGCATTTAAATTAGAAACATCATCCAACCTTATCACATTAATTTGATTAATGATAATAGGCCTATGGTTAATAATATGAACACTTGACCAAATATATGGAACATCCAAGTGGATATAGATCCAAGCGAATAACCTAAACCTGTCTGAAAGAATTTGCCTAAAAAGCTGAAGTGCCCATAGGCGCCTTAGTTATAGTGACACTATTAGTACAACGTCTCACTTTACAATGTTGCAAACAACTGAATCCTGGTTGTTCATGTGGAAACATGTTAGTTGGGGTGTTTATGCAAAAAAAGTTTTCACATAAGACTGAACCAGAAATATTGGATTCGTCTAGTAATTTTGTTATAGACGTAGATTAAATATTTCACTAGAATGATCATATGCTAGTATAATCTCTATTATATGTGAGTTGTGAACTTCTAATTTATGAAAGTGTCCTTTGATGTGTATGAGTGAAACCAGTCAATCAACATTGAGTCAATAAGCTTCACACGTTGAGGATTTTCATAGTGAGTAATTATGAAGCAACGTCACAAGATAGAATTCACATATTCCCTATTACTATGAAACTAGAAGGGTTGTTCTCTTATAATCTAGTTTTATGGATTGAACAAATGGTACTCGCCTCTTATTGGCTCGAGAGGATACTAGTTTATAGTTTGACAATGAGCAACTTACTCACTAGAGGAATTAGTAACGCTTAAGAAGAAAGATGTAATGGCAAGGATAAACCGAATATTTTGTCCCGATTGTAAATGACGAATAAACTCGTGAAAGATCAATTAGCAGATGACCAATTATATATGTGGACATAGTTTGTCCTATAGTGTAAAAGATTTTAGCATAGGCTTTTAGCGGAATAAGCTTGGTGTTAACTAATAAGAAAGATTGGATTCTGGGTCATTTACCTTTCAATCTATAGGTCCACCGATTCTTGGGCTGGCTCATATTTGCAGGAACACTGATTATTTAGGGTGTTAGTTTGAAATGTTCAAACTAACTAAGTTAATTATGTTGGACATAATTAAAAGAAGTATTATTAGTTTATTTTTATTTAAAATAAGTATTAATATATTAGATACATTAGTAAAATAATATTTACTAGATAAATTTTAACTTTGGAGAATTAATTAATATATTAGACCCTTAATTGAATAAATAATTATTGGATAATTATTACTTAAACAGTGTTAAATTAATATATTAGGTATATTAATCAAATTAATATTTATTGGATAAATATCAATTAAAGAAAATTAACCGCATATGAGATATGTTGAAAATTTCGAATTCCGCGAGAAGGCAAGATTTTCGTCCCACTAGGTAAGGAGAGACAAAAATCGTGTACACCTTAATTAAGGGAGTGGTATTGTAAATATTTATTAGATAAATATTTTAGAGGGATTTTCATAATATTTTCAAATATTAGATATTGAAAGATTTTATTCTTTCCTTATTTGAAGGTCAAGCCAAGGCTAATAAATAGAGGTTGTGAGTGCTTCATATTAGCATTCCTTCTCAAATAAGGAAATACCTTTAAAGTTTAGAATTCTTTAATCTCCCCTGGCTAAACCTCTACAAAAAATTCTACCAGCTCGCTAACCTCTAAAGGCTTCCCTACCAAGCATTAAGTGTAGCCAAGAGATATAATTCGGAAGATTGAAGAAGACCAATTAAGTAGTCCTTGAGAATACTCAATCCTACTCAAAGTTGAAAATTTGCCTTATTAGATCAGAGACATTAACTATGTTAGTATTACACTAAAACCTAGGTCAAAACTACATATAGTTCAAACTAGCCCCAAATTTCTGACAATGTTGAAAAATGACCCCATCTTCGTTCGAAAATCGTCAATCCGCAGTGAAAGCAATCTTTCTGAAAGCCACTTGTTGAAAGTTAGCGTCGAGATTTTCAGCTCTTCATTGAGCATCGTTGCCAAGCCTGCTTAATTTTGCCGTCATGTCGAGGTTACACGTCCTCATTGTCGCACAGAATACGTCGTTGCTCAATATCAAGCTTGTCACTTTCTGCTTAGCTTCCTCGTGCCTAAGGGTCATCTATTATTGAGTTGAGCCACTGTCATAGTCTGAAGCTTCTCCATAATGTGGAGCCATTCTCGTTCAATAGTCCGAGCTGTCACACTAAGTTCTCGAGCGGAGCTGTTATTCATTGTTGATCACATCGTTATTGTTGTTGAGCGCACCACTTTTTGTTGACTATAACTGTCTTTTGAGCCCAATTAAACGGGTAAGATAAATTTGAGCCTAGGTTGAGAGGCATGCATAGCCACTATAGAAATCACGCGTCACTGCGTCAATTACACATGCTATCGTCTAGTTTCATGCACATCATCCGTTGAAGTTCTATTTTTTGCAGTTTTGCTATTTTTGGAAGTTCGTTACAATGGAATCGATTTTGATTGTTTAAGGTGTTAGTTTTTATTGGTTTTTCTATTTAGGGCTTGGGTTTGCTTTATGACTTTCAAGAAGCTCAGTTGGATTTCTAGAATAGCAGCTTGAGGGTTCGACCAAGGTAAGAGACAATTATCTACAAATGTCCATAGGGCGGGGCGCGCAGGGACGAGGATGACTTTACCGTCCCTATCCCTGCTACCCATTTTAATACCCATCCTCGCAAAGTTTACCATTAAAATTTACTGGGAACGGAGAGGGGATTCCCCACCGGGAATGCACGGGGATCGGGTTCCCCATGGAGAATTATTTCCCATTTATTTATATTTTCTTTTCTTTTTCTCATTCCCAAATTTTTGCAAACTCTCTCAATCTTAATTCAATTCACTGAACTTTAGATAATTTTTCAATAGTTAAGTTAATTATGTAAGAAAAATATCCATCGAGACACAAATTTATAGAAATTATATACAAATGCATTAAATAAAATATAAATAAATATAATACATTAACAAGGTGAGAAATGAGGAATCGATTCCCCATCCTCATTCTCGTTTAGCTCACGGAGAATTTTTCATTCTCACTCACTCCTCCACACACTCTTGACTTTAGACAAGGTTCTTTGTCAACCGGGCTCACGGTTCTATCGGGTATCTACTAATAGAGTGGGAGTCTTTCATGTATATGATTCGGTTTGTGGCCATTGGTGAGTGTCTTGGATCCAACCTAATGTTTAGTATGAGGCATGTTGGGATTTGTGGTCCTTGAGCTACCAAGATGCTCTGATCGCAAATTCCTGGACCTGGAGTATGTTATATCAAATTACCCTAGAGATTTGTGGTCTGTTAGGATTTTGGTCTAGAATCTGTGACCTTTACACCGCGCTGCATGGTATATGTCAATGACATGGTTCTTGACTTTGTATCAAGAAGCTTGGGTTTTGTAGACCATTTTAATATTTGCTAATATTGCATATTGGTTATATTGTTGATTTGATACATATCTTTACCCCTAGATAGGGGATCTTTATTGAGTTTTTATAAACTCACAATTTCCATTGTAGATTTACACAAGTACTATTGGATTGTATCAGGTTGGTTAATCAAGTGAGTTGTAAATGACCATGGAACCCGCTACATTATTTTATTGAGTCTTCTAGTCTTTATTTCAACATTAACCATTTAGGTGCATGTCAAACTTTTACTTGTTATGTTTTGAGGTTTTTATGTTTTGAATTCTATTGGTACTTTTATAATTATTTATTGGATTTATTCTTTTGGAAACTTATTTTATCAGTTATTTTAATGAAGTTTTGTTTATTAATTTGTGCCCTTGATGTTGTATTTACATGCATTTAGAGTTAAGGTCTTAATTTTATACCCTAGTTTGGGTCAGATTCTTAAAGTTAGCATAAGAGCTCAAAGTCTTAGGTTTTGTTGACTAGCTTACTTCGTAAGTCGTTGTTTTGGTTCTCAAGATCTTTAGCTGCCAATCTCCGAGCTTTCTCAACCAATTAACAACACGAGACTCCACCCACTCCAAGTTTCTGATAAACCAATTCACCTTTCTTTCTTTTGACTCTTAGAACTGACATCGATTTCTCTGTCTTTAACTAGTCAACCGACCCAACTAGTGCTGACATGGAGTTTTCGCATCTGCTTCATCTCTCTCCTTCATCTTTCTTTCCAAATCATCAATCTCAGCTCTCAAATCAACAAAAAAAATTCTATCAGTGATCCTCCTCCCATGTTCATCATTGAGCCTAAGAATGTCTCATTCCAGCCATCAAAAGAGGGCAAGAAGGAACCCAACAACGCATCTGATGATAACAGAAGACATATGCTAGCATGTCTTTGACAAGACCTGTACGAGTCCTAATAAGATAATGTCTATCTTTAAAAATTAGAGAGAGACAACATCATGTTTCTTGTGTGCGAAAGATTTAAATCTTTAATATTTTGATCACTAGACCATACACATACTACTTTTTTACTTTTTTGAAATGATGCATCATAATACTTGAACTATACTCTTTCATTTTTTTTTAATTTGATGATGATTTAAATCAACCAACTTTTGAATTAGTACGTGTGTGTGATTTTTTAGTTCAACCACCATGAAAAGTGTATTGATTTACTTTCTCATCTTTATTTGTTTTTCCCTCTGAAAAATGACAAGTCACTTTAATGTCCACTTGATACCTAATCAAATAATAGCATTATTCAAAATTTTCTCGTGACGTCTCACCCATAAAACTGGCAATCAAAAATAATAAACATATCATATGTCATACGTAACTAGCAACACAAAAACTCAAATGATTCAATCAATATACAAAATATGTGATAAATTTTGAAAGTTATGACTCTTATACCGTGATAAAATTTAAGAAACTTTTGAATCTTCTAATTTTTTAAATTAATTTTTCATAAATATATTTAGAACCAATCTTAAATAATATTCTAATAAATCTTCTTAATATTTATTAATTTTCAAATATTAAATCACATGCATTTTTTTTAATCGTATTATTACTTATTATTTGGCTATGCAAACAAAAATTTCAGTTATATTTGCATTGCTGTGTGATGGGCTGGCATTTCCCTTGCGCTTCGGTAGAGTGGTTGTCCTTTTTTAATTCGAATGGGACATTTTCATTTTGGGTTTGACTATTTGTCACGGTACCAAACAGCCCCTATTTTAAATTCAATTTGTTTCGTAATTAATGTTCCACTAATTGAAATTTGAGAAAATTTAATGGAAGTGTGATTCTCACGAAATAATTATAAATATAGTCAAAATTTAAAATATTTGTATATATAGTCATTAATATTGTATTATAAAAAATACACAATGATACTTATTAATATAGTTACTATATTTTCTATTTTTTTTAAAAGTGACTATATTTATTTTTTAGATTTTACTAGTTTTGTAAGTTTTTAAGAAATCTCTGCTTATACAAAAATATGATCAATACTAACGATATTTGAAAATAACAATATGGATGAATTCGAACCAATATTTATTATGTTTACTACAACAATATACGGTATACATGTTGGGCTAGAAGAAAAAAAAAATCAAAACATGGAAGTTTAGATGTTGGACAACTTAAGATGTCGAGAATCGACCGACATCTAAAGTTGCCCGTCATTTTTTTTTTTGAATTTTTGGAACTTTAGGTGTCAGACGGCACCCAACATCTAAAGTGTTGCCCATCAATAGCTCGTTTGAATGTGATTACTGTAAATTTTATTAGTTTTTGCAATTAGTTAGTTTGGCCATCTTCATCCAACTTCGTTCTATAGATTCTCGACCTCTTCAACTAGAGTTTCCTTCTCGTTCCTGCCATCATTGTGGAATGACTTCTCTTGTTGACATGTACTTGCGACTACTGATGCTCATCTGCCTTGCACAAGTGCTACTCTAGCAACTTCTTCATCAAAAGAATCATTGAAGACGATCCCTTATGCTCAACTACAACTGATCGTAGTTCTTCAGTTGGAATACGAGACATAGTGCGTACGATTGTATTTCTACTATGCATACTCCACTCACTGCATAGCATCCCCTCCCATGAACTTGGCTAGTTTGTAAGGTATCGACGCTTGCTTTCTCAACAAGAGGTCTAAACAAGTAGAATTTAGAATGCTGAAGTTGCGCTTCAATTTGAATAAAAATATTATGGTCCCGGCGGGGCTCGAACCCGCGACCTTCGGCTCATAAGACCAACGCTCTAACCAACTGAGCTACGGGACCCAACATGTCAATCAAAATCAATTTTATCAAATTATACACATTGTTTAACCTCTAAAACAATATAATTTTTTAAAGGAATTAACTAATCTAGAAAAATCATTCAATAGGTATAATACAACATCAAATAATCAAAGAAAATTATTACAGAACTTTATTAAAAAGAAGAAAAGAAAAGTATTACATAACTTGAATAAACAATAATGTCAAAACATTATGGTGCAGAAGGACAATTCACTGGCCAGTTTATCCATACCTTCCCTTTGTCCAGAATAATAACACCCAAGTTTCACCAGTTTTTCTTTTCCAGATTGATTCTTTCAAATAACCCAACAAATTATCCCAAAAGCAAGTTAGAAATCTAATTGAGAAGTCCAAAAAATGTCTCAGAGGCATTGTCTTTTTCTTTTCTTTTATAATCATCATTTTGAACTTCACTTTGCTACGTACTAAGAAGCACTGACACGAATACAGAATAAGAACACAACACGAACATGGACACGAAGACACGCAATTATTTACAAATACTAGACATGTACATTGGAGGAAACACTTATTTATTATAATTTTTAATGATATACTATTAAAAGATAACATGCAAAGTATCTTAGTTTTTTTTTTTTCTAATTATGATTCATAATTAAAATAAAGATGAACATCAAACTTCAACTAACGTTTGAATTTAACTCACATAATTAGTTATATGAATTCATTTAAATTCAATAAAAAATCCAAATTTTACTATCCTTTAAAGCCCTGCTAAAATCTCACAAGAAAAAGTCAAATCCTTAATTATCTTAAAATATTTTAATTTTTACAGTTCTTCCTTCTCCCTATTTTATTGTCTCTCTCTTTCCCTTTTTCATTATAGTCCATCTAACTTCGATGAAAAAAATCGTCTATGACCTCCACCAACACTATCAGTTGTCGTATCATCAACCGTTTGAATCAAATAAGTTTTAAATAGCATGTCTCTAAAGTGTCCAAAATTAAATAATATTAATAATAATAATAATAAATGACATAAAATCTCAAATATCGAACAAGTGTTCTTAGAATTTTCGAAATATCAATGTCCAACACAAATACTTTGTCAAAATTCAAATGTTTGTACTTCCTAAGTCCAAGACACCTACTCTCCCAGGCTCAGACAAGTAACTTTAAATAGAATCAATGTAAATATTGAATTTGAGAACTAAAGAGATGTTTAGATGAATAATTATAAAAGTAATTATTGTGAGTAATTAGAATCGATGTTTTATTTTGAGTGATTATAAAAGAAAAATTGTAGTAATAACTTTTTATAGATAAAGTTATTTAAACAATGATTAAAAAAAAAAAACTCACATAAAAAAAAAAATAAATCTCTACAGCGATTATCTAAAAAGTTGAGCACCACATGGTGGAATTTAAATATGACACGTGGAGATCATTTTAAAAAAATTTGTTTGTTCATTTATTTTTGAGAATATATAGTTTCTTTTCTTTGCTCTAGTTCAAATAATGATTTCTAATTCAAAATTTAATTTAATAATTTTAAATTAACTAATTCCATAATCAACTTCGTACTTTATAAACATGTTTTATGAAATCATATTTAATGGTAATTCAATAATCAATCTTATATTTTAAAATTATTAAATACTAGTTTCTAATCAATTTTATTTTAGTTATTCTAAGAGATAAAAGTAATATGTTTTTAAAACTTTTTATTTATTTATATAGTCATTATTTGATTTTATCAAATAATTTTTAATTCTCAACTAAAATAGAAAAAAGTAGAAAAATATTATTTTATATTTAAATTTGTGTTTATAAACTCTAATGATCAATCTATATCTAAACAAACTATTAACATTTATTCTACCTAATAACTCTACGAATATATACATTTAAACAAATTATTAACAATTTCACAAAATAATTAGAGACTATTTTACAAACAAACATCTTCAAAGGGTGTACTAGCTATTAGATCGTGAGAGAGAATGTCTCTCACTAGTCACTAGAATTACATCAAACATGTTTCCAATGTTACCAACAACTACCCAAGCACCCAAATAATTATTAAAAAAAATAATAAAAAAACTTGTTCTCAGAGGCATTATATCAAACAGGTTATAGGCAGTCTGAACCCCAGGTACCCACTAGTTGTTTTATTCAGAAATGTGAACTTATTTCTCTGAGACATTATATCAAACAGAATGCGGGCTTTCTCAACCCTACAAGTATTATTATTATTATTATTAAAAGAAATAGGAATCTTTTTCTTTTCTTTTCTCAGAGGCATTATATCAAACAGGTTATGGGCATTCTTAGCCCCCACTAGTTGTTAAAGAAATGGGTACGCAGTGTTTCTCAGCGGCATTTCATCAAACAAGTGACAAATGCTAACAAATTACCCCACTAGTGTTTCAAAAAGAAGAAGAAAAATGGAAGTACAGAAGTGAAAATGAAGACATAGAAATGAGTGAAACAAGATAGAAAGAGAGAGACCCACTTACAATAAATGAGAAGGCAGTTCCTTAAACTTGGTAGAAATGGTTTAATCTTCATTCATTTTTGAGATTTATGGAACTCGGAGATCAGATCGGAGAAGTGGTTTTTGTTAACAAAGGTGAATGGCTCAGCCTTGTGCTGCTCACATGACCGCCGCCGAGGCGTAGAGAATCAGAGTGTGGTTGTTGGTTTGGCGGGGGAATGTTACTTGAAAATTGTAAAAGGCTATTTTCGCTAAATAATTATAAATATTAGTTTAGTGATTTTTTCTCCCTACAAAAAAAAAAAATAATAAATAAAAAAGTAGTGTTCGAATAAAGAGTTATTAGAATGTTCAATTTGATTGTTTTGGATTTGAATTTTCGTAGAGTAGTTCTAGTGACTGGTTTCAATGTAAATGTTCGTATTTAGGGCACGTTTGGATAGGGTGGGTTGGGATGAGATGAGATGTGAATATGAAATTAAAACTGTGTTTGATGTGCACGGTTGAGATGAAAAGTGAAATAAAAACTGTGTTTGGGTGCAGGGTTGGGATGAGAAGTGAAATTAAAACTGTGTTTGGAATGCAGGGTTTGGATGAGAAGTGTAATTAAAACTGTGTTTGGTGTGCAGGGTTGGGATGAGTAGTGTTATAATTTTTTTTTTTTTTTTAATAAATAGAATTAATTTAATATTTTAATAACAAAATAATTTTAATATTCGAATTATTATAATATAAAAATTTCTCCATTTGTAAAAAAAAAATTATAAGTTTTAAATTATTATAATATCATGAAATATGAATGAATGTATGCAAATTATGTAGTACTGAATTAATATTCAATGAAGAGTAGTACATGATGGATTTGGATATTCAAAGTAATGATCATCAAAAGTGCTTACAAGTTGGACATTTTTTTCAAGAATGTCTCCTAAGCATATATGTACAATAATTCCGAGTCATGCGGTCGTCTAGCTGAAGGAAAGTGGCTTTCTTGTCTCCATCACATGCCACCAAATGCACAAGAGCGGCTTGTTCTTCCTCTGTAAAGTAAGTCAGAGAATCTATTTTCTTAACAGCCTCTTCTCTGTTTTTGTTTATTAATTCTTGCCTTTGTATTTGCCAGTTAATGGCCTTGTCCAACTTCTCTTCTGTCATTTGGGTGTGCTTCTTTAGAACATTGAG
>JBBMEG010002157.1:0-83443 GCA_037832605.1 Cyclanthera cordifolia | reverse complement strand
AGATAATGGTCCTTTTAAATGTCTGTGGCTTCGAGATAATAGTCTTTTGAGATTTTATATTGGTTGCCTTGAGATAACTGTCCCTTATATGATTGATTTCATCATGATATTGGTTCATTGATATCAGTTGCCTTGAGATAATGCTTTTTAATATCGGTTGCTTTTACACAATTGTACCTTGAAATTGATAATATCATGTAGATCATAATTCCATGAAACTTAATATCAGTTGCCTCAAAATAAACCCTTTAAATGTCGATTGCTTTGAGATAATATTCATTTGAGATTAAATATTGGTTGCTTCGAAATAATGGTCCCTTGAAATATATTACTTGTTGCTTGAGATAATGGCGCTTGAAATGATTGATTTTATCTCGACATTGGTTCATTGAAATTAAATATCAGTTGCCTTGAGATAATGGTCCCTTTAAATATTCGGTTGTTTCGAGATAATAGTCATTTGATATTAAATAGTGTTGCTCGAGATAATGGTCCCTTTAAATATATTAGTTCTTGTTATGAGATAATGGTCCCATAAAATGTTTGGTTCTTCTAGATACAGTCCCTTGAAATGATTGATTTCATCATGACATTGGTTCCATGAAGTTAAGTATGAGTAGCCTTGAATTATGGTCCCTTTGAATATTAGTTGCTTTGACACAATTGTCCCTTGAAATGATCTATTTCATGAATGATAATAGTTCTTTGAAACTAAATATTAGTTGCCTCGAGATAATGGTCCCTTTAAATGTCGGTTGCTTCGAGATAATAGTCCTTTGAGATTTTATATTGGTTGACTTGAGCTAATGGTCTCATAAAATATTTGTTGCTTCGAGATACATTTTCTTGAAATGATCAATTTCGTGGAGATAATAGTTCCTTGAAACTAAATATTAGTTTCCTTGAGATAATGGTCCCTTTAAATGTCGGTTTCTTTGAGATAATAGTTCTTTGAAATTAAATATTGGTTGCCTCGAAATAATGTTCCCTTGAATTATATTAGTTGTTGCCTTGAGATAATGGTCCCATTGAAATGATTGATTAGATCACGAATATTGTTGCCTTAGATGGTTTGCTACCTTCTAACGTAAAAATTTCTCCTAGATATATTTGTCTTAGATGATGTTTTTCCGAGTTTTTTTCTCCTTAATTCTTAGATGGCATGCTATGTTGTTTGAAATTTTGTTCTAAAAGTTTTGCTTTGTTTATTCAACTACTTGAGAAAAGGATGAACAAGAAACAACATAAGACCAGTAGCACCATTCTTAAACTACTTGAGAAGACTTCATTATGAATAGAATAATTAAACCAAGTCAAAGGTAATATGCTTGTACTTGTTTGATATGAAGTACAAATTGAGGAATTTCTTCCTAACTGCCTCTGGTTATAAATGTTACAGATAGTTCTATATTGATAACTGGTGCATTGGTTATCAAAGTTTTGTTCCATGTTATTGATGCGCTGTTGTTCTACTAACTTAAAATCAAATGTGAGGTTGGTTCGATACTCTTTAAATTTAAATATTGTTTTTCTTGAGATAACGGTCTCTTGAACTGATCAATTTCATAAAGATAATAGTACCATGAAACTAAATATCAGTTGTCTCGAGATGATGATTCCTTTTAATGTCAGTTTCTTTGAGATTATAGTCTTTTGAAATTAAATATTGATTTCCTTGAGGTAATTGTCACTTTAAATATAGTAGTTGTTGCCTTGAGATAATCGTCCCATATATATATATGTTGCTTTGAGATACTGTCCCTTGAAATGATTGAGTTCTTCAGGATATTGATTTCTTAAAGTTAAATATAAGTTGCCTTGAGATGATGGTGCTTTTAATATCTGTTGCTTCAAGATACGGTCCCATGCAATGATTGATTTCGTCACGATATTGGTTCCTTGAAATTAAATATTAGTTGCCTTGAGATAATAGTCCCTTGAAATATCAGTTGCTTTGACACAATTGTCCCTTGAAATGATCAATTGCATGAAGATAATAGTTTCTTGAAACTAAATATCAGTTGCCTCGAGATAATGGTTCTTTTAAATGTCGGTTTTTTTGAGATAATAGTGCTTTGAAATTAAATATTGATAACCTTTAGGTAATGGTCCCTTGAAATATAGTAGTTGTTGCCTTGAGATAATGGTCCCCTATATATCCGTTGCTTTGAGATACAATCCCTTGAAATAAAAAATCGATTGCATCAAGATAATGGATCATAGAAATTAATCTCTTTGAAACGAACTTAATCTGCTACATTCAGGCTTTTTTTTTCGATATCCCATATTTATTTAATTGAGTTTTCAACTAATTAGTTAGTAGTGTGCTACTTAATTAGCGTCCCCAACAGGTGGCACATTGTTTGAAGGCTTCAGCATTGGAGGTGTGCTCTCTCAAGGTCTTAGGTTATCTCTATTCCTTCGATGTCTCTTTGTGGTTGGTCTTAGAGTGAGTGTTGTTACCCTAGGGAGTTTGCAAGTTAGTATTGTGCAAGTGATGATAAAATAGGCAGGCCATCAACACTCATTAAGAGGATGTTGATTTGTGGATGGGAATCTCTCTGATGCACTTTATTATTTTATAGTTTTTGAATGTGATGGATTTCATGAAAACAATAGTTCCTTGAAACTAAACATAAGTTGCCTCGAGCTAACAACCCTTTTTAAATTTCGGTTGCTTTGAGATAATAGTCATTTGAAATTAAATATTGGTTTCCCCGTGATAATGGTCCCATTAAATATCTGTTGCTTCATGATACGATCCCATGCAATGATTGATTTCGTCACGATATTCGTTCCTTGAAATTGAAGATTAGTTGTCTTGAGATAATGGTCCCTCGAAATATCGGTTCCTTTGACACAATTGTCCCTTGAAATGATAAATTTCATAAAGATAATAGTTTCTTGAAACTGAATATCAGTTGCATCGAGATAATGGTTCCTTGAAATGTTGGTTTCTTTGAGATAATAGTACTTTGAAATTAAATATTGATAACCTTCAGGTAATGGTCCCTTGAAATATAGTAGTTGTTGCCTTGAGATAATGGTCCCGTATATATCCGTTGCTTAGAGATACAATCCCTTAAAATAAAAAATCGATTGCATTAAGATAATGGATCATAGAAATATTATCTATGAAACGAACTTAATCTGCGACATTCAGGCCTTTTTTTTCGATATTCATGTTTGATTAATTGAGTTTTCAGTTAATAAGTTAGTAGTGTGCTACTTAATTAGCGTCCTCAACAGGTGGCACATTGTTTGAAGGCTTCCTCATTGGAGGTGTGCTCACTCAAGGTCTTAGGTTATCTCTATTCCTTCGATGTCTCGTGGTGGTCGGTCTTAGAGTGAGTGTTGTTACCCTAGGGTGTTTCCAAGTTAGTATTGTGCAAGTCATGATAAAATAGACAGGCACATCAACACTCATTAAGAGGATGTTGATTTGTGGATGGGAATATCTCTGATGCTCTTTATTATTTTATAGTTTTTGAATGTGATGGATTTCATGAAGACAATAGTTCCTTGAAACTAAACATAAGTTGCCTCGAGCTAACATGCTTTTTTAAATTTCGGTTGCTTTGAGATAATAGTCATGTGAAATTAAATATCGGTTGCCTCGTGATAATGGTCCCATAAAATATCTGTTGCTTCAAGATATAGTCCCATGCAATGATTGATTTCGTCACTATATTGGTTCCTTGAAATTAAAGATTAGTTGTCTTTAGATAATGGTCCTTTGAAATATCAGTTGCTTTGACACAATCGTCTCTTGAAATGATCAATTTCATGAAAATAATAGTTTCTTGAAACTAAATATCAGTTGCCTCGAGATAATGGTTCATTTAAATATCGGTTTCTTTGAGATAATAGTCCTTTGAAATTAAATATTAATAACCTTCAGGTAATGGTCCCTTGAAATATAGTAGTTGTTGCCTTGAGATAATAGTCCCGTATATATCCGTTGCTTCGAGATACAGTCCCTTAAAATAAAAAATCGATTGCATCAAGATAATGGATCATAGAAATTAATCTCTATGAAACGAACTTAATATGTGACATTCAGGCCTTTTTTTTCGATATCCCATATTTATTTAATTGAGTTTTCAACTAATTAGTTCGTAGTGTGCTACTTAATTAGCGTCCCCAACAGGTGGCACATTGTTTGAAGGCAAGCATTGGAGGTGTGCTCTCTCAAGGTCTTAGGTTATCTCTATTCCTTCGATGTCTCGTGGTGGTCGGTCTTAGAGTGAGTGTTGTTACCCTAGGGAGTTTGCAAGTTAGTATTGTGCAAGTGATGATAAAATAGACAGGCACATCAACACTCATTAAGAGGATGTTGATTTGTGGATGGGAATCTCTCTGATGCACTTTATTATTATATAGTTTTTGAATGTGATGGATTTCATGAAGACAATAGTTCCTTGAAACTAAACATAAGTTGCCTAGAGCTAACAGCTCTTTTTAAATTTCGGTTGCTTTGAGATAATAGTCATTTGAAATTAAATATTGGTTGCCTCGTGATAATGGTCCCGTAAAATATCTGTTGCTTCAAGATACAGTCTCATGCAATGATTGATTTCATCACGATATTGGTTCCTTGAAATTAAATAAGTTGTCTTGAGCTAATGGTCCCTTGAAATATCGGTTGCTTTGACACAATTGTCTTTTGAAATGATCAATTTCATGAAGATAATAGTTTCTTGAAACTAAATATCAGTTGCCTCGAGATAATGGTTCCTTTAAATGTCGGTTTCTTTGAGATAATAGTCCTTTGAAATTTAATATTGATTGCCTTGAGGTAATAATCGCTTGAAATACAGTAGTTGTTGCCTTGAGATAATGGTCCCGTATATATCCATTGCTTCGAGATATAGTCACTTGAAATAAAAAATCGATTACATCAAGTTAATGCATCATAGAAATTAATCTCTAGTAAACGATATTAATTCGTGACATTCATGCCTTTTTTTCGATATTCCCCAACAGGTGTCACATTGTTTGAAGGCTTTGGCATTGGAGGTGTACTCTCTCAAGGTCTTAGGTTATCTCTATTCCTTCGATGTCTCGTGGTGGTCGGTCTTAGAGTAAGTGTTGTTACCCTAGGGAGTGTGGAAGTTAGTATTGTGCAAATGATGATAAAATAGACAATAGTTCCTTGACAAGGTCCATTAGCACTCATTAAGAGGATGTTGATTTGTCGTTCGGAATCTCTCTGATGCACTTTATTATTATATAGTTTTTGCACGTAATGGATTTCATGAAGACAATAGTTCCTTTAAACTAAACATAAGTTGCCTCGACCTAACAGCCCTTTAAATGTTGGTTACTTTGAGATAATAGTCATTTGAAATTAAATAGCGATTGCCTCGTGACAATGGTCGCATAAAATATCTGTTGCTTCAAGATACGGTCCCATGAAATGATTGATTTCGTCACGATATTGGTTCCTTGAAATTAAATATTAGTTGTCTTGAGATAATGGTCCCTTGAAATATCAGTTACTTTGACACAATTGTCCCTTGAAATGATCAATTTTATGAAGATAATAGTTTCTTAAAACTAAATATCAGTTGCCTCGAGATATCGATTCCTTTAAAGTTCGGTTTCTTTGAGATAATAGTCCTTTGAAATTAAATAATGGTTATGTTGAGGTAATGGTTCCTTCAAATATAATAGTTGTTGTCTTGAGATAATGGTCTTATGTTTTTTTTTTTGTTCATCTTTTCCCTCGAAACAATTAGTTCTTTATATTTCTCTATTATCCATATAATCTCTTTTATTTTTTGTAATATGCTTGTACTTGTTTGATATGAAGTACAAATTGAGGAATTTCTCCCTAACTGCTTCTGGTTATCAATGTTACAGATTGTTTCATGTTGATGACTAGTGCATTGGTTATCAAAGTTGCAGATTGTTCCATGTTGTTTATGCGCTGTTCCTCTACTAATTTGTTTTTTTTTCTTTTGATTAGCTTTCACATTCGGTCAAATGGCACATTCGAAAGGAAAAAATAGTGTGAGGCCCTTTTCTGGAAGAAAGGTTCTGAAGCACAAGTAAGGGAGAAAATACATTCCAAAGTAGGAGTGGAGGGAAGATGGCAAAGCCGAGATAGTTCCGGGTGTCCTCTTTATCGACGAGGTCCATATACTTGATATCGAGTGCTTCTCTTTCCTTAATCGTGCTTTGGAGAATGAGATGTCTCCAATACTAGTTGTTGCTATAAACAGAGGGATTACCAGAATCCGGGATACAAATTACAAATCCTTTCATGGAATTCCTTTTGATTTTCTTGATAGCCTACTTATAATTGTTACTCAACAACCTTATACGGAGGATGAAATACAAAACATTCTCATCAGATCTGAAGAGGAAGAAGTGGAGATGTCTGAAGAGGCAAAGAGACTTTTGACCACAATTGGTGTTGAAATATCACTAAGATATGCCATCCTTTTAATCATAGCAGCTGCATTGGCATGTCAGAAACGAAAGGGGAAGGTCGTGGAGAGCAGCAATACTGGGTAGGCCCACGATCCACGGGCTAAGGGCGGTGGCGTCAACTTACCACCAGGTGTTAAAGTTCCCTACTCCTATGGGGGTGGGGCAAGTCCGAGGAGAGTAGCTATCCTCGAGGGAATGCTACCACACGACCCTACGGGGCGTTGTAAAAAGTACCTAAAGAAGAAGGTTGTTGAAAGGGAACCAGTTCCAGGTAAGGCTATCCAAGGAACAGCACCTGTGGGGGTGCAAGTCAAGCAAGTACCCAGGTCCCACAGTGTCAAGGCAGATGCCTTGGCAAAGTCAAAGGTCGCCTACGAAACCAAGGCGGACAAGACCGTGCTGGTGAAGATTCTAGACAAGTCTACCATCCCCCACCAAGCTACTGCACAGAATTAGCAAGTACCCAGGTCCCAAAGCGCCAAGGTCGATGCTTTGGCAGAGTCAAAAAGTTACCTACTAAACCAAGGTGGACGGGACCGTGCTGGCAGAAATACTAGACAAGTCTAACATCCCCGTCAAGCCGTTGTACGAATTTCGTCAGGCAAAGCTACTTTTGGCCGACTATGGCCGAAGACTCCAAAAAGTATACTCGGGCACGTGACAAGTGCCAGAGGTTCGCTGCGATCCAGAGGCAGCCTCCCGAGGTCCTAACTAGTAAGTGTTGTGGGCGTACCACACTACACCTAGGATGTCAACAGGCGAAGCAGTGATTCTGGTCGAAGTAGGACTTCCATCCCTGCGCGCAGAGTCTTTTGACTCTACTCAAAATGACCAGCAGCGCCGGGTTAGTCTAAATCTCCTAGAAGAGAAACAGGACGCAACCCAGATAAGGGTGGCGTTGTACATTGGTCGAACTGCCAAGGACCACAATTTCTAAGTCAAGGTAAACTGCTTCCAAGTAGGCGACTTAGTGCTGAGGAGGGTGACGCCAGACGCCAAAGATCTCAACAGTGAAGTCCTGGTGCCAATTTGGGAAGGACCATACCTGGTCGCCAAAGCGGCACACTCAGGCACCTACTACCTCAAGGACATGGACTGGAATAAGATCCTTCATCCTTGGAGTGCAGAACACTTGAAAAAATACCTTCAATAGAATGTAAATCAAGTTGTTAATGAATAAAGTGTTACTTTCTCCTTCTTTCAAAAAGCTATCTTAATTTCAGTACATTGATATTTTTCATAAACTTAAATTTTGGGTATACAAGATAGAGAAGTAGAGGAAAAAAGAGCTTTTATTCATTCAAAGTAAAAAGTTTCTAGGTTACAACCTAGAGGAAAAAGTAAAGACTGCAAAGTAAAATGCTTCAAGTGAAAAGGAAAGCAATGAAAAAGTCATTAAGGCCCCTAGAGCTGCACCTACTGGAAGTTGGTCAGTTGAGTCCGGCTTGGGCAGAAACTGTCTTAGCTGGTAGGGCCTGACTTCTTCCAGGCACGCCTTGGAAGAGGCGAAAGTCGTGGCAAACGGATTGGGCTGGATCACTTGAAATTCCGGATTCGAAGGCTAGCAAGGAAAGGTCGCTGACTTTTTCCGCAGTGCTGGAACAAAGAGGCCGAAAATGGGGAAGAAAGTTGTCATAGCTAACTTCCTCCTGATTGCGGGCCAGTACCTAGCCGATGGCAGCCTCACCGGTGTTCTTCTCCAAAATCACGAAGGCAGGAAAGCCCTTGAGCAGAAGCTAACATTTGGTGAAGGCGAGCAATGGTAGACATGTCCTTTTGGCATGTACAGACATCAAGACTTTGGATCGCTTCGGCAGAAATCTGAAAGCCGACTAAGGAACCTTCGGCAATTCGCTGAACTTCTCGAGCCATTTCCAGCTCCCACTTAAGCTTCTCAGAGCTAGTGGACAAAAAGAGCGGGGGCGACACAAGTCCTCAGAAAAGCGACGGGAAGCCGAGGCAAAATGCATGAAGGCCTGCAAATACAAAGGTAACGAGTTAGCCAACATACTTGGATAAATGTGTAGCTATAAAGAATAGAAATACATCAAAAAGCAACCAAGTCATTCAGGGCTACACTTGCTGGAACTAGGCCTACTAAGTCCGGCTTGGACAGATTCGGTCCTAGTTGGAAGAGCCTGACCCAAGAGGTCATCCTTAGACGCACCTTGGGAGAGGCGAAAGTTATGAGCAACCTGCACTGGATCACTAGGAAGTCCAGACTTGAAGGTCGGAAAAGAAAGGTCAGCGACCTCTGCTACTGTGGTGGCACAAAACGACCTAGAGATAGACAAGGAGGTAGCATGGGTAACCCGTCCTTTCATTCGGTTTAGCGCTCAATTGGTAGTAGCCGTGCCAAAGTTGTTCTCCAAAATTAACAAAGCAGGAGAGTCTTTCAACTAAATTGACCAAGTACAGGGCATCCTACAACTTCACTTTAGCATAAGTCAAACTCCTGACACAGCTAAGCAGGGATAGATGAGTCGTCCTTGTAAGTTCAAGCGACAAGACTTTGGACCGCCTTAGCGGGAGTCCGAAAGTCAGCCAAGGCGACTTCAGCAACACCCTGAGCCTCACGAGCTTGGGCCAAGTCCCATTTGGAGTGACCGATGCTAGAAGACCAAGAGGGGCGTGTAAGGGGCAAGTCCTCTCGAAGGTACCAAGAAGTGGAAGCAAGGCACATACACACCTGCCCTACTAAAAGCGGCAAGGGAAGGAGATCCCGACTACTAAAGAAGCATTCGAAGTCATTGTATCTGGCACGCTGTGGACTCAAAAGAACACGGTCCAAGTGTTGTGAGCCAACTCCGACTACCAAGACCTTTTTCCAAGTCCTTTTTTGAAAAGAGGAGGCTAAGGTGGTAGGACTCAATCTCGTAATTAGACGAAGGGTCCATAATAGCCAAAGTAAAGGATTATTTGCGAATAAAAAAGTTAGGAAAAAAGGAGAGTCCCTGCCAAAGGAGCCTAAGGAACCTTCAAGTTTGAAACGACACTTGAAAATGGGTAAGGGCATAAGGAGCCTAAGTAGCCTAAGGTTCAAAAAGAGGTGAAAAAGGCAAGACTTTTTATAAGAGTGCCTAAGTAACCTAAAAGTTTCAAAAAACGGTGAAAAAGGCAAGACTTTTATAAAAGTGCCTAAGTAACCTACTACTTTCAACAAGTGATTGGGTGGGCAAGACTTTTATAAATAGTGCCTAAGTAGCCTAAAAACATCGAAAAAGAGGCAAGAACCTAAATTACTCTTCACAATCCAGCAAACTCGGAAATGAAGAGTGGGTGTAATGTTATAACCTAAAAATATCCTGAAAGACTCGGAAGAGGTTGGGACCTGCACGAAGGACAAAGAAGCCAACGTCGACCCCCTGGGTCAGCCAAATGGAGGCCTCGGCCCCTAGGGGGCCGGCCAACACCCTTGCCGACCCCCCGGGGGTCGGCCAAATGGAGGCCCTAACCCTCTAGGGGTCGGCCAAGGAAGACCAGGACCCCTAGGGGTCGGCCTTTGCAGCCTCACCCTCCTTGGGTCCGGCAACGAGTAGGTCAATCCGAGTGGATTGGCCGTGGAGGTTAGGACTCTCCCCAAAGTCGACCAAGCCTAAGTAACGTTTGTAGGCGTCGCACCCCGTGGTGTTACCCGTTACAACGAGTAGGCCAGCCCGAGTGGGTAGGTCGTGGAGGTTAGGACTCTCCTATGGATGAGTCGACCGAGTCCAAGTAACGTTTAGAGGTATCGCACCCCGTGGCGTCACCCGTTACAACGAGTAGACCAGCCCGAGTGGATAAGTCGTGGAGGTCAGGACTCTCCCCCAGGAGTCGACTGAGTCCAAGTAACATAGGAGGACGCTACACCCCGTGGCGTCCCCGGTTACAATGAGTAGGCCCACCCGAGTGGGTTGGTCGTGGAGGTGAGGACCCGTAAGGATTGATCGAGTCTAAAGCCGACCTCTGAGGAGGGTGGTCGAGTAGGCTGACCCGGGTGGGTTAGTCATGGAGGTTAGGACTTTCCTGTGGATAAGTCGACCATGTCCAAAGTAGCACTAAGGAACGCTGCACACCCGTGGCGTCCTAGTGTTACAACGAGAAGGCAGCACCCCTAAGGGGTCAACCGTGGAGGTGAGGACCTGTCAAGGTTGACCGAGTCCAAGTAACTCCGGAGTCAAGGCCGTTACACCTCCGAAGGGTAGCGATCAGGAGTTAGGCCGGTATTCATACCCGACTTAATAGCAGACGTTTCTAACGGCCGGCCATTATATCACTATAGGTGAGCTGCAGCCGTTACAAGACCGGCTGCTATAAAAGTCAAGTCATTTCTCTCTTTCAAGGGGCGATTCCTAAGTTAAGTACCCTTAAGCCATTCTTAGTGCGTTAAGTTATTCTCCCTAATTCCGTTTCTGACTTAGGCATCGGAGGCCCTGTGGCTCACACCACACCGGTGTGCCCTAAATTTGCTTTTTTGCAGGATCTTTCATCCTCAGCTAAATAAATCTTTACTGTGGATATCCGTTGATCATTTTTCGGCATCAACACCTCCCATTTTAACTGTAAGGATCAGTGACGCGTTTATTTGATTGTTTAGAAGTAATCCAGTTCAACATCACAATCATGTCAGATTTTATTTTTTTTTTTTAAATCAATTGGCAAAAGGGTCAACGGTTACATTTCCACGTTATTCTTTTTTTACCGTTTTGGATGCGTTAAATTGGTAGTTTCACTATGTAAGGGTCGTTATGGCTATAGATACATGTCGTCGACATGTCGGTTCCATCGAATTTAAAGTGGCGGCACCTTGTTGTCGTATTTCAAATGCTAAATATTATTAATTTTAATTCTCTAAGGGGTCGTTTGGTGGACCGTTTCGGGTCAGGAAGTGAAATAACCCGGCGTTTGGGCCGCCGGATTATTTAAAGCTGTGAACCCGGTGCGTGAAGACGGCCATTTCACGGTCGGGTTACTCGCGGTGTTCTCCCCCACTCACTCGTGGTGTTGACGCGCTTTCACTTACCCCATTTTGCTGGCGTTCAAAATTCATTCTCGGTATTTTCCTTTTCTCTCTCGTTTTCTCTCTGGATTCTCTCTTGTTTTCGATGTATCCTTGGATTTGTGTATGGTTTTTGGTATTCACGAACTCTCTCCTTCTCTCTTCTGTTTTCCCTACTGTTTCGATGTGGTTTTTCTTTACCGATTAAGGTTTTTTTTTTCCTTCTTCTTTGTTCTTCGTTCGTTTTCATTGGCGGATCTGGTTTATGTCTCTGTTTTCGCTCGATTTTGTGGATGCATGTCCAGATCTATGGGTTTGCTAAGTTTTGTGAGAGAGGTTTTGGGGTTTTTTATTTGTTACATCTGTTTTAGACTTCGATTTCTTGCTGGTTCATCCGTTTTTTGGAATTGCATGTTCAGATCTGTGGGTTTTCTAGGGATGGTGAGTTCGGGTTTGTCGATTTCTTTTTATACATATGTTTTAGTGATTTCATGGTGGTTCATCTTTTTTTTTTAATTGCATGTGGGTTTCATAGTGTTAATGAGTTCGGCTTCGGGATTTTATTATTTTGATATTCTTTACTACTCGATTTCTTGCTGGTTCATCTCTATTTTGGAATTGCATGTTAAGATCTGTGGGTTTTGTAGGGATGGTGAGTTCGGGTTTGTCGATTTCTTTTTATACATATGTTTTAGTCTTCGATTTCATGGTGGTTCATCTGTTTTTTTTAATTGCATGTGGGTTTCGTAGTGATAATGAGTTCGGCTTCGAGATTTTATTATTTTGACATGCTTTACTACTCGATTTCTTGCTGGTTCATCTGTTTATTTTAATTGCATGTGGGTTTCCTAATGATAATGAGTTGGGGCTTCAGGATTTTTTTATTTTCCTATGCTTTACTATTTGATTTCTTGCTGGTTCATCTCTATTGTATCTTCCTATTACTTTATGGTTGAACTCTATGTTTAATGGTGTTTAAGTGATGTCTCTCCTATCTCTATTTTTTGTTTCTGGTTTTCACTGTTTAAGAACTAACCTGCTTCACCCACGTATAGGTTATACTGGCTAGCGTATTGACGTGTAGCGCCATTCTTTGAAGCAACTTCGAAGATTGTTATGCTCATACCGTAGCCTATAACCATTCGGTGAACGAAGCCGACATATTGACGATACATCTCTCATTTTTATTCTTTACGACTCTGACTAAGTTGATTATGTTCATCATGCTGTAGTGATTTGTTTATAATTTCCATGTGCGTAGGTTATACCGGTGAAGGGAATACGTTGTTCCATTGAGGCTATACATACCTCAATGGAATTCATGTTTTCACCATTGCCTACAACTTCAAGGTCACTCTTTCTCTTCTCTTATGGCCAATGATGTCTGTATTTCTGATCTTCTGATTAAATTAAGACCAGCATGCTTAATCTTCTTCTGCACTATTTGTTTGCCGATAACTTTATACTTATTGTGTGATACTATTCACTCTTACAAACTATATTATTACTGTGTGCCACTTGCAGTGAAATGTCAGGGCCGAATAGAACATTTAATAGACACCAGTGGACGCCCATTGAGGATGCACATTTAATTGATGGCTTGCTAGCCTTAGAGGGAAAACACCTCACAGCCCCAGGAGGCACATTTAAACCAGGGTACCTAAACACATTGCTAACGTACATGCAAACGAAGTTACCAAATACACGAATCAACAGTAATAGTATCGAGAGTAAAGTGCGCACATTCAAGAAACAATACCACGGCATTAAGGAGATGCTTGAGCTCGCTGGGAATGGATTTGGATGGAACAACGAACGAAAGTGTGTGAAAATAGACAAGGACACATTCGATGAATTGGTGAAAGTACTTTACTTATTCTCATTTACCATATTCATAATGTAATTGAACTTTGCATATCACTGTTCATTAATAATTTGTAATTTCCTCTTACAGACACATCCTAATGCGAAGGGTCTTTGAAACAAACCTTTTTCACACCTTAATGCACTCGCCCACATTTTCAGAGAAGACCGGGGCACTGGAAAATCGCACACCATTCCTACGGCTCCAGCAGCAAAAACAGCTGCGTCGAGGGAGGCTAGTCGACAGGTCGTGCCAGAAGATTTCCTCGACTTAAATCTGCCGGAATATTATGTCCCCGAGACTCAGTTGTTCCGTACACCCGGTGAGGGTCCAAGTGTGAATGTCGATAATCCAGAATCTTCGAATAATGATAAAATGGGCACAACAAGTCAAGGCGAGAGTCAATCAAGGACTAGTGGGACTAAAAGGAGGAGGACAGGAAATGATGCTGAGATACTCAATGTTCTCAAGAAGCACACCCAAATGACATAAGAGAAGTTGGACAAGGCCATTAACTGGCAAATGCAGAGGCATAAGTTAATAAACAAAAACAGAGAAGCGGCTGTTAAGAAAATCGATTCTCTGACTTACTTTACTGAGAAAGAACAAGCCGCTCTTGTGTATTTGGTGGCATGTGATGGAGACAAAGTAGGTACTTTCCTTCAGCTAGACGGCCGCATAACTCGTAATTATTGTACCTACATGCTTAGGAGACATTCTTGAAATAATGTCACAATTGTAAGCACATTTCATGATCATTACTTTCAATATCAAGGACTAGTGGGACTAAAAGGAGGAGGGCACGAAACCATCTTGTTTTTTTAAAACTTGAAAATATTATTTTATGAAATATTCAATTAATTATCTTAAGTTCTTTTATAACAAAACAAACACCATCACATCAACTTTTATCTCTTGTCAACTCTACACCTCAAACCCTTACTTTCTAACACTTCTCATAACTCTTCCCAACCATTCTCATGTCTTCCCGTCCTAGCCAAACACGCCCTCAAAAAAATATCTAATAAATGATATATTTCAACTTAATTAGATATGTGAAATTAAATAAATGAGTGTTGCTCATACGCCTGCCTTTATCGCTCAAATTCATTTCCGCAATGAAAGCCAAGTTGATGGTTTAACTTATAACCAGAAAATGCACATCCAGGCTAATAGTTTAGCTCCCTGAACTCGGATTGAAAACCTGGATCCTTTCCCTTTCTTTTGAGGTAAAAATATCGAAATATTTGAATCAACACAGATTTAAATAAACAATCAAGGTCTCCAAGGGGTGGGACAGTCCTCCCTACAAAGATTCAGAATCAAAACCTGCATGAGACATTAATTTATAGATACTTCCTATGTCTCCAATCATTTGATATCTCCCAGTGCCTAGTCTAAGGGCGGACATGATAACCTGCTTCATTTTCCCAGTAAATAAACAAATAAATAAACAAACAATCTAGGACTGTCTAACGCAAAACAATTCAAGACTTTGTCCAATTATATCAAATCTCAACGTGTGATCTTAAATTAGTGGCAGTTCACCCAATTCAGAGACAAACCACAGAATAATATTCCTTTGTTCAGATGGCTTAATTTTTGTTTTTTTTTTTTTTTGTGAGAATAGATAATTACACTGTGATCACGTCCGTCCCTAGACCAACCAGCAGAAGACGTCAAATGAATAGAAATAACAAATTAATATCACAAATACGTCTCGAACCTAAAATCTTGAGGGAGCATACCGTAGAAATTCTTGAGAAGATGCAGAATTAGAAAGTTGGTTGGCGCCTACTACCGGCGTGAGTCTCAACTTGGTGACCAAAAAAGTTTGGTCAATGGTTACATTTCCACGTTATTCTTTTTTTACCGCGTTTTGGATGCGTTAAATTGGTAGTTTCAGTATGTAAGGGTCGTTATGGCTATAGATACATGTCGTCGACATGTCGGTTCCATCGAAATTAAAGTGGCGGCACCTTCTTGTCGTATTTCAAATGCTAAATAATATTAAGTTTAATTCTCTAAATTCGAGTAAAAAAACCAGTCAATTGATTGAAAGTAAGACAAATGCACCACCCGACAATACGATGCTTCCATTCATTATACTAAAGTTGGGTAATGCAAGAAAAATATTACCCCTTAAATTAATTATTTAAAAAAAGTAAAAGAAAAAAAAAAAAACAAAAAGAGAAGAAATTAAATTATCCTTCAATCATGCATCGGTTTATGCTGACCATTGAAATCGTAAACCATAGAGGTCCACTTTTCATAAGAATCGGCAAAAGTAAATTAAAGTTGTAAAAAGGTTTAATTAAGGAAATCATGTCTGCCCTTTAATTACACTTTGATTGTCAATCACAATTAAGGATTAATTAATTAATCAATTCCTGAAATAGAAACATATTATTAACATTTCCTATAGTGTTGAATCTCATCTTTTGTATATCCCAAGTTTAACAAATTTCTAGATCCTATTTTTAATTTCATTTTTCCCTTTGCGTATGATTCAAACCAATCAATTAATTCATTTTTAATATTATTAACAGTTCCTAGATCCTATTTTTAATAGTTTTATGGATCTTCCAAGCAGTCAAAATGTAGTGCTTCATTTTGGGATGAGAGATTGGCAATACAAACCTATATACTTTTACAAGCACAAACAAACAAAATGTTAACTATAATGGTATGTTTGGCTGCGGCAAGAAGATACGGGAAACAGAAATAAAAGAAAGTGAAAATAAATTAGTGATTGATGAATTGGTAACTTTGAAAATCAAACAGTAGGAAGAGATCATTTCTCATTCTTTTCTACTGAACCAAACATGTTTTAAATTCGATCTAAATTTGCCAACTCAATCGAGATGATCACGCCTGTCCCTAAGAAACATAAAATCTTAAAGAGAGCATACTTTCAGAATCCAAGTTGTCAACCAAGTGCATCATCATTGTATAATTTTAAATTAAATGTTAAAAGAAATGAGTATGTTCATTTATATCAAAATGTAAAATAAATATCAAATATATTTCCAATTTTAAAAAAATAACAATCATTCATTCAATTCAAGTGAGCTATATATGAGTCCTATGATAAAGAAAATAATGAGAAAAGAGATATCTACCTTTGTCCTACCCAATAACCATCCAATCAATAACTAAGTCTCACTTCTTCCCTTCTCTTCCCTCTTTTTTATCTCTTGCTAATGGGACACTTTGAATTGGTTCAAAACAATTACCTTTAAACCAACTGAAGTACACTTTTTCATTAAGACACTTATTCCAACAAGATTACACTTCAAAGTATAATCTAGGCAGGGTAATCATAAGGAACTTCAGAGACGGAGGAATCCAGTGCATCCGAGTGCACGAAACCATAATTTCTAAGCACCTGATTATCAGCAAAATTTAATGCCGTCCGCATCCCATCCCAACAAGATCCATCAGAATACATCTGATTATGATCTCCACTGCAAGGCTGACACCCAGTGAAGTGCGTAATAAAAGGCCTCCTCCAACTCCCTTTCCCCTTTCCAGCATCTTTCAAATATTCCTCTCTCAACGCACCGTATTGCTCGCTCACCTTCTCCGCGTGTCGCCGCCGCAGCTCTGCCCTCCGCCTCTCCATCGCCCTGTACTTACCGGTTATGTTGTCGAACGTCGTCACGATCTCCTCCCAATACCCTTCGAAATAGTACTCCCCTTCTAAGTAAATCCTGTCCGCCCATCTGTCCTTCTCCTTGTACAGCAGATAAACCAGGCCCGTCTGATCGTCCGACTCCGGGTACAGCTTGTCAGGTATCGTCGATTTGAGGACGTGGCCCCACTTCTCGTAATTGGGTGTCTGTGGGCCCATGCTGGCCCACACGTCGATGAAGTCCATGGACCACTGGCAATTTCTGATTAGGAAGACGCCGGCGTTGAGTCCAGTCCAGCTTTTCCGATCGTAAATCAGGTGGGGCCAGCCGTGGACGACGAGGTTGTGGTTTTTGTAGCGGTCGAGTGGGAGCTTGAATTCCATGTCGGTGAACAACGCGTCCGAGTCGACCCACCAGATCCACTCGGTCTCTGGGTGTGCGATCATCGCCGCTCGAACCAAGGGGAGTTTGGCCCAGTAGCCGGACATTTTGGGGTGAAGGAGAGCGTTGTTGTAGAAGATGTCGTAGCCGTGGATTCGGGAGTAATCTAGTTTGTTCTTGAAGAATCTGAGAAGCAAATGGTCGCCGATGGGGTTACGGCAGGGCTCCGGCTGCGACGCCGTTAGAAGAAGAACTCTGTCGGCGGAACCGGCGGCGAAGGAGGGATGATTCTTCAACCAACGGCGGCGCTTCTCGTCCCAATTCTCGATGGGCTTGTGGATGGAGTAGGTGAGGTCCGGATCGTCGTAGAAGGAGGAATTCGGCGGGTCAAATGCCGGCGAGGAAGATGGCATGGGAGCGTTGAATAGGTCAAAATTAGAGGAAGGGGAAATGAAAGAGGAGAGAGTAAAGACGAGAAGAAGAGCGAGAAATGAGCCGGTGAGGAAGAGGAAGGAATCGGCGAGACAGGCAGAAGCCTTGTGGCGGAGGGTGGGTTTCGCCATGGGAGGAGAGCTCAGAATTGTGGAGAAATCAGGAGCAGCCAATGGTGTGGTTTAAAAGACATGTGACTGAGTGAGAGTTTGTTAGCAAACAATGTTTTGGAGGAGGTGAAAATATCAGAATGAGGTTTAGAGTGGTAGTAAAAGAGTTTACCGTGTGGTAGTAAAAGAGTTGTTTCAACGTGTCTATTTCTTACTGGACATGCATTATCTGTTTTCTCTCTATCTTTATAGCCCAGCTAGGTTTCCTTTTCACTTTCCCGGTACGTCAGGTCAAATTAACTCACCCTAATCTTCCCTTTTTCTTATTTCTAACATCATAACCTAATTTTAATGGAAATAATAGTTAAATAACTATTCTTAATTAAGTTAAAAATAAAAAAACACAGACGACATTTTTGGTGGGGGTGATAAGGGATTAAAAGAGAATGAAATAGATTTCTTTTCTGTATTTGACCCAACAAATTACATTCATAAATTATTTATTTTCTTTTCTTTTCTTTCATTTATTTTATTTTCCTTCATTTTTCTTTTCTTCTGGTCGTAACATTGAAATCGCCAGAACTTCGTTCGTCTCTGAATGAGGAAGAGAGAAGTCGACAATGAACACAACAGTGAAAAAACAAGGGTTTTGTTTGATGACAATAGTGGAATCAACGTGTAAAGCATGCATCACAACCGACAGGGGAAGAGAGAAGGGTGGCAACATCACAGCCACACATCTCACACACCATGCTTAATCTTGGCCGTACATCTCACATCCGGCTTGGATCAATTTTAACCGATCTAAGCTATATACCAGAGATTGGTTCAATTCAAGATAAGTGGACCTGGATTTATACTTTGTTTTTTTAGAGTTTTGGGCTTATATATTTACTTGCTTGGGCTTTACTTACCAAGTTCAACTTCTTCAATTTGGTATCAAAGCTTGGTTTGAGATGAGTGGAGTCTGCAAGAAAGCAAGAAACAGGGGGATAAAGTCAAGAAAGCAATTCTTAAAAAGAAGAAACAACTATTGTGAAGATGACAACCTCCACAAAGTATGAAATTGAAAGGTTCAATGGAACATAAGATTTTTCCTTATGGGCAAAGAAGATCAGGATCATCCTGATTACATAGAAGGCTGTGAAAGCCATTGAAGCACCCTCTAAGGAGTCTTCTTCAATTACAGAGGAAAGCAAGAAGGAAATGAAAGACATTGCAAACACTACCATTACGTTGAATCTCAGTGATTATGTTTTTAGGCAGGTAATGGATGAAGAGTCGATTTACAAGGTATGGCTGAAGCTTCATTCTCTTTTTGATAAAAATGATCTCCCTAACAAACTGTAGGTAAGGGAGAGATTATTTTCATTTAAAATGAATGCTTCGAAGAATTTGACTGAAAATTTGGATGATTTTAAGAAACTAACCTCTGAGTTTGTTAGTTCGGGAGAAAAGCTGAGCACTGAAAGTGAAGCATCAATCCTCATAAACTCCATTCATGACACCTTGAAGGATGTGAAGATTGCCATGAAGTATGGAAGGGGCAGTGTCAATCTTGACACTATGATCAATGCTTTGAAGTGCATGGAACTTGAAATCAAGACAGAGAACAAGACAGGAGGAGGTGTCGAATGGTTGTACTCAAAGAGCAAGAATCATTTTCAAAGAGACAGAAATATGGGAAGGAATCCTACAAGGGGTCAAGAGGCAAAGGAGCACTGAAATGCTTCTTATGTCACACAAAGGGACATTTCAAAAGAGATTGTCCTGAAAGAAAAGATGACTACAAGAGGAATTCTAAGAAGGAATATTATCATAAGGGCCATTTCAAGAAGAACAATTATCACAAGAAAGACTCTAAGTACAGAGGCAGTTCTTCAAGGGAGAATATTGAGTTAGAAAATGTTGTTGGTGAATGAGGTTTGAATTATATTGAAGTGTTGGTTATAGGCAACACTCAGACCATGGACGAAAGAACTGAATCTAAGGGAGACTAGGTTTTAGACCAAGGTGTACGTACCATATGCCCTCTAATAGAAATTGGTTTTTTGACTACAAATCATGGGAGGGAGATTCAGTGTACATGTGAGACAATCACTCTTGTAAAGTGATTGGAGTTAGCTCAGTGGCTCTTAAACTCCAAAACAACAGAGAAGTCCTTCTTAAAGGGGTTAGGTATGTACCTAAAATCAAGAGGAACCTAATCTCTTTGGGAATGCTGGAGGAACATGGCTTTTCCACAAAGAATAAATATTATTTCTTGTAGGAATCCGGTTCTTAATTACGGATCAAGCCCCAATTTTAACTTTGGGAGCAAAAGCAACTTTCGAGAAGGACTTTCATATGTTAGCCTTCACACATTGTTTGACGCGGAAGCCGTTTCAGTGTAAGCTAAATTTGTTGCCAAATGATAAACGTTCTTAACACTGAAAACTCTCTTACTGCACATATTCCACATAATTTCATCCTTTTACTCAACCGGCCTAAGGGGAGTGCCCAACATCACCTTCACTTCTTCATAAGAAAATAACTCATTAACTTTAGAAATGTCCCACCCATGATTCTCATCAATCAAAATGGCCACTTTCAGATCTTTCCAAGGCTGAACCACCGAAAGTGCCCTTTAAATATTCTTACTACCGATTCACTAGTCTCTTCCAATAACAATTCATTTACCATTGTCCACTTTCCACCTGAAGCCCTTTAAGAATAGGTCTCTTCCCCACAAAATACTTTTCCAAGCCAGCGGATGGGAATTACCCAACTGTGCCCTTAAAAATCCACCATCACAAAAGTACATTCCATTGAGAATAATGCTCAAGAAACTGTCCAGGTTCTTGATGATCCTCTGGCTTTGCTTAGCTAAAAGCGCTTGATTCAAACTCTTTAGACAAAAAAATCCCATTCCTCCCTCCTCTTTGATCAGCCCAAGCCTTTCCCACCATGCCCTATGTGTTTTATTTTTCTCAACATCTCACCCCCACCAAAAGTTGGCAAGGATTCTTTCAATATCCTCACAAATTCCTTTGGGAATCCGAAAAGAGCTCACCACATACCTTGGGATTGCCTTCGCAACTGCTTTAATAATAACTTCTTTGCCACCTTTGAATAGAAGGTTCCCCTCCCATTTCTGTAGACATCCTCTACCCTATCAACCAAATTTCTGAAAAGATCATTCTTTTTGCGACCATTTTGAGACAACATATCTAAGTACTTTTCCAAATTAAAGTCTAATTTAACCCCCGAATAATTTGCTTAAGTTCGCTTTATCTTGCATCCTTACATTTCGACTACAAATCATGTCAGCCTTGTCGAAATTAATTGTTTGCCTAGAAGCCCTTTCATAAATATCAAAGCATCTTTTAATTTTGAAGCAATCCAACCTTGTAGCTCTGAAAAATAAAAGACTACCATCTACAAAAAAATAAAAATAAAAATAAATGAGGAACTGACTGACTGAAGAGATTAATTTTAAGCCTAGAAAAAAAGATTAAGATTTTCTCCCCTGTTTAAAAGAGCAGAAAGACCTTTCGCACAAATCATAAAGAGATAAGGAGACAAAAGATCTCCTTGCCTTAGTCCTTTCTAGGAGCAAAAGAATCCCCAGGAGTGCATTGATCATCATTGCAAAATTAACTGAGGAAACATAGAAGTAGATCTTTTTGATCTAGTTAGCACTAAAACCCATCTTCGTGATCATGTTAGATAAAAAAAACCCAATTAACTGTATCATATACCCCTCATTGCCTCACCTTATTCGATTAACTGAGTGGATACATTCAAAACCAACCAACACATTGTCAGTATAATACAACATATTCAAGTATCATTGCTTTTCCTTCATATTTAGATATTATTACTTATGTTTCAACAATGTTTTTGTTGGTTATATTAGTTTTAATATTATTCTTGTAAATATAATAAGGAAAATATATCTTATTATATTATTTCGTTATGCTTATTAATTTCCTTTTCTAGGTAGGAATGCTACTATTTAAGTAATCTGTTTGTATCAATATTTAGTGTGAGAAATAAAATAAAGTTTTTCTCCATATTTTCTACATGGTATCAGAGCTCTAGGTTATTAGACCCCCAAATATTCCGAGTGCCCAAACCTAGGCGGGAAAAATACTTAAGCGGGCATTTCATGATCCGAAAGAGTTGGATCCGACCCAAGCGAGTGAGCCAAAGCGGGTATTATTTCGGTCTACAAATTCAGATCTAGTCCAAAATGGCTTTTCCATATATGGCGCCATTTTGAGGGGGCATGTTTGAGATTGTTGAAGATACTCACCTTGTGGCAAATGTCTCAAATTGGTAAGGTGGAGGTTCTTCAATATATATATAATATAGAGTGGGCTACTCCTCTCATTGCCAATTGGTTTTGAGATGGATGCCCACACTTTCTAACATGGTATCAAAGCCAAAAAAAAAAAAAAAACCCTAACCTAAAAAAAACCCTAACAAAAAACGGAAATATTTCTTCCTGCTTCAAGTTAAATCAGTGCTGGTTTTCGAAGTTTCCTGCTTGTTTTTTCGTTCACAGTTTTCAAATAATTATGTCAGAAAGACGTGATTGTGAAACTACCCAATAATAGTCCTACGATTCAGATAACAACCATTCGATTAAACGGTGACAACTTCCTTCGTTGATCACAGAGTGTTATAAAAACCAGTTGCCGGTTTTTGAATTAAATCTCAAACTAGGAGATGTGAAGCAGAGAGGTAATTCTGTAACCCAATATTTTCATTCTTTAAAAATAATTTGCTAGAACCTTGACTTATTTGACAATTATGAATGGAAATCAATTGAGGATCAATGTAGAATTTGATGAAGTACGAGGTAGAATTCTTGGTAAAACTAACCTTCCTACTATTAGTGAAGCTTTCTCCGAAGTTCGTAGGGAAGAGAGTCGTCGATATGTCATGATTGGAAGAAAATCGGGCGATAGAGTGGAAAGTTCAGCACTGTTAGTAGACGCTACAGTGAACCAAGCTTCCTCACATAAAGCTGTCAGACCTCGAGTTACATGTGACTACCGTCATAAACCATATCATACTAGGGAGAATTGTTGGAAACTTCATGGGAAACCTGCTAACTAGAGAAATAGTAGACAGGGGGAGAAGAATACTCGTCCTCCTACTGCTAGTGCAAATCATGCTGAATCGACTGTATTGAATATGGAGCAATTTGATCAACTTCTGAAACTGCTAAAGGACACTTCTTCTTCATCTGGTAATCCTAGTGTCTCGTTGGCACAAATAGGTAATTATTCTCCTACCTTTTCATGTTCTAGTTCAACTCCATGGGTCATAGATTCTGGAGCATCAGATCATTTGACGAACCTGCCAGAACTGTTCCAAACCTATTCCCCTTTATACTATAATAAAATCAGAATATCTGATGGTAGTTATTCTCCTGTCTATGGAAAAGGAGCCATCAGTTTATCCTCAAAAGTTTCTCTAAAAAATGTTCTTCATGTCCCTAAACTGACTTTCAATTTATTATCAGTTAGTAAACTCTCTAAGGATTCTAACTGTCGTGTTATCTTCTGTGATTCGTTTTGTTTTTTCCAGGAACAGGAGTCGGAGAAGATGATTGGACGTGCTCGATTAATCGACGCCCTTTACTATTTTGAGGAAGATTCTAAAAGTCATAGGGAAATTCAAGGATATAGTAGTGTTAGCTTTAATTCTATTAGGGATAGTTTAAAGTTATGGCATTATAGGTTAGGACATCCTAGTTTTTTTTTATTTAAAACGATTGTTTCTGAAACTGTTTGTAGGAATTGATTGCTCGAAAATGAAATGTGAATATTGTTCCCTTGCAAAAACCCATCGTATTTCCTATTTGCCTCAAAACTATAAAGCTTCTGCGCCTTTTTATTTAATTCATAGTGATGTTTGAGGGCCTTCTAAAATAGTTACCTGGGGTGGAAAAATGTGGTTTATTACCTTTATTGATGACCATACTCGTGTCACCTGAGTATATCTTCTTGCAAATAAATCTGATGTTAAAGAGATCTTTATTAGATTTTATAACATGATTGAAAACTAGTTCAAAACTAAGATCAGTATTCTTCGTTCTGATAATGGGACATAATACTTTAATACTCACTTAAGTGAGTTCTTATATAGTAAGGGCATCTATCACCAATCCACCTGTAGGAATACACCCCAACAGAATGGTATTGCTGAGAGAAAAAAACGGCACTTGTTAGAAATTTCTCGTGTGATTATGTTTTCAATGTACCACAATATCTGTGAGGTGATGTTGTTCTTACAGCTGCCTATCTCATAAATCGAATGCCTACGAAAGTTTTATGTTTTCACACTCCTTTAGAACATCTTACAAAGACCTTCCCTACAATTCAGATCTTTTCTGATCTGTCTGCCAGAGTTTTTGGTTGTCAGGTCTTCATTCACTTGTCTAGTCCCTTATTCTCTAAATTAGATCCTAGAGCCGTAAAGTGTGTGTTCTTAGGGTATGTATCCCATAAGAAGACTTATAGGTGTTATGACCCTATCACGAGAAAGGTGTATGAAAGTTTGGATGTGTCTTTTATCGAAGACAAACTCTATTTTTCCAATTCCCTTCAGGGGGAGATATCTACAGAAGGGAATGATAAAGAGTAACAATATTGGTCCTTACCTCTTCTAGAATATAATATGGTAGGTTCTTCGTTAGGGGGAGAAGTGTTTCCTTCAGAAGAAGAGGTACCACTGGGTGTTTCTGAGTTTCAAGTTTATACTAGAAGAAGGCCGAATCAAAATAGTAATGAGGCGTTGGTTGATTCGACACATGGCCAACCTGAGGCTCCGACAACTGCTTCTCTAAATCCTGGTAATTCTTCTAACTTCTCCCATCCTGAAAATCAAAATCAATTATCTGACGCTTCTGATCTTCATATTCCTATAGCATACAGGAAAGGGGTCCGTAGTTGCACTAAATATCCTATTAGGAATTTTTTTGTCCTATCATAAATTATCCGCTACTCATAGAGCCTTTACATCTAGGAGAACCAACCTGTTTGTTTCAAAGAATATACAAGAAGCCCTAGAAGATTCAAAGTGGAACTTAGCAGTTATGGAAGAGATGAATGCGCTCAAACAGAATCGTACGTGGGATGTAATGGAATTACCAGAAGGGAAGAAGACAGTAGGATGTAAATGGGTATTTATTGTAAAATGCCGCGCTGATGGAAGTATTGAGAGGTACAAAGCAAAGTTGGTAGCTAAAGGGTTTACTCAAACCTATGGAATTGATTATCAAGAAACCTTTGCTCCCGTGGCTAAACTAAACTCAATAAGAGTACTATTATCCATTGCTGTCAATAAAAACCGGCCTTTATATCAACTTGATGTAAAGAATGCTTTTCTCAATGGGAATCTAGAAGAAGAGGTTTATATGGACTTACCACCTGGTTTTGAAAAACGTGATAGAAACAACCGTGTTTGTAAGTTAAAAAATGCATTGTATGGTCTCAAACAATCACCTAGAGCCTGGTTTGAGCGTTTTGGAAAGGCAGTTGCAAATTGTGGTTTTCTTCAGAGTCAGGCAGATCACACTATGTTCTACAAACATGCTAGAGGTAACAGAATAACTGTTCTAATAGTTTATGTTGATGACATCATTGTAACAGGTGATGACAAGGTAGGGATGAATGAACTGAAGGAAAAATTAGCAAAAGAGTTTCAAATTAAAGATTTAGGAGTATTGAAATACTTTCTGGGTATGGAGTTTGCAAGATCAAAGACTGATATTATAGTAAATCAAAGAAAATATATCGTAGATTTACTGAATGAAACTGGGTTACTTGGGTTGCAAGCCGGCCGAAACTCCTATCGAACAAAATGCAAGACTACAGACTGCTACAGAAGGAGAAGTGAAGAATAAAGAAAAGTATCAGAGACTCGTGGGGAGGCTTAATTATTTGTCTCATACTCGTCCTGACATCGCCTTTGCTGTAAGTATGGTAAGTCAGTTCATGCATGCACCAGGCCCTATTTATTTTGAAGCTGTATATAGGATTCTGAGATATCTGAAAGATAATCCTGAAAAAGGCAAAGTGTTCAGAAGACAAATTCATCTTAACATTGAGATGTATACAGATGCTGATTGGGCTGGTAGTACTATATATCAGAGATAAACCTCAGGTTATTGCTCTTTTGTTGGAGGAAACTTAGTTACATGGCACAGCAAGAAACAGAGTGTAGTTGCAAGGAGCAGTGCTGAAGTCGAGTTTAGAGCTTTAGCTCTTGGTATTTGTGAATGTATATGGATAAAGAGACTCTTGGAAGAGCTTAAGTTTATCTATGCCGGACAAGTACATATGTACTGTGATAATAAGGCGGCTATCTTCATCGCTCAAAATCTCGTTCTTCATGATAAAACCATACATATTGAGATTGATAAGCACTTCATAAAAGAAAAGATTGATAAGCATATATGTCACTCATATGCCGACCTCAGAACATGTAGCTGATATCCTTACCAAAGGACTACCTAAGAGACAGTTCGATAAGATGGTAATCAAGTTGACAATGGAGGATATCTTCATACCATCTTGAGGGGGAGTGTTGGTTATATTAGTTTTAATATTATTCTTGTAAATATAATAAGGAAAATATATTTTATTATATTATTTCGTTATGTTTATTAATTTCCTTTTCTAGGTAGGAATATTACTATTTAAGTAATCTATTTGTATCATTATTTAGTGTGAGAAATAGACTAAAGTTTTTCTCCATATTTTCTACATGGTATTAGAGCTCCAGGTTATTAGACCCCCAAATATTCCGAGGACCCAAATCTAGGCGGGCAAAATACTTAAGCAGGCATTTCATAATCCCAAATAGTTGGATCGGACCCAAGCGAGTGAGCCAAAACGGGTATTATTTCGGTCCACAAATTCGGATCTAGTCCAAAATGGCTTTCCCATATATGGCGCCATCTTGAGGGGGCATGTTGGAGATTGTTGAAGATACTCACCTTGTGGCAAATGTCTCACATTGGTAAGGTGGAGGTTCTTCAACATATGTATAAGATAGAGTGAGCTACTCCTTTCATTGCCAATTGGTTTTGAGATGAATGTCCACACTTTCTAACCGTTTTTATTAAAAGTGATGTTAATGTCAACTATGTCATAGGTTATACATGATATTATCTTTTTCTTTTTTAAAAAGAAGTATTTTTGTATGACCGGTTGAGTAAAACTCCACGAAGCTAGATTATGAAACCCTCAAAATAAATCTTTTTTATATAAAATAATTTTGTTTAAACTTATTTTACAATGAATTCTAGTTTTGAAAACGAGTGCAAAATTATAAATTATTTGTTTTTACCGTTCTTCTTCTTCTTCTTCTTCTTCTTCTTCTTCTTCTTCTTCTTCTTCTTCTTTCATCGGCGATTTCGATTCTTCTTCATCTAGTTTGATTTCATCGATCCTTCAACCGATTTTCAATTTTGATTTCAATTTTTCGGCCGAATTCTTCCTCCCTTGAATTCTCATACTTGCTACCCGATTCACTTTGGAATTTTCATTTCCGTATCTCCCTACTGAATTCTGAAATTCCTTGCTGATTTGTGATTTGATTCAACAAGATTTACGATATTGATTTGGTTTGTAATTTCTAATTTGTGTTTATTGCTTCAATTTTTTGTTCGTTCATGTTGATTTGTCCAATTTTTTCTTCAATGTATTTGTTTATTGCTGTTGTTTTGCTGTTAATCTTCAATTATTTGTAGTTCGTTTAGTTTTTGGTGTTCTTTTGATTCATCTATACCGAAGGATTACATTTATCATTTCAATCACCGAATCAGTATAGTGATACACATGTTATCATTTTACTCACTATATTGAATGATTGATATTTTGTATAAGTTGACGACTTCTATCATTTTGTATGTGAAACTTCAATCATTACGTTTACTGGTTCTATCATTATGTATTTCAAATTTCAATCAGTGAAGGGCTTAAGAAGCTAGAGGCGGGTTTGGACCAGAGCAGTGAATTACGGTTTCAGTCGTGAATTGAAGCTCGAAAGCGGCTTCAATGAAGTTATTATCCAGCGAAAATCAGCGTGATGAAGACTTGTTCAAAGATGAAGAAGACAATGGGATAAATCAACATCAATACTGATTGATTTCAATCAGCGGAGTGATCGACTTCAATCAATGGACTTCAATCACTAGATAGATCGACTTCACTAGATTGATGTTTTTAGAATGTTAGGAAAATTTATTAATCATTAATTTACTTTCATTATTAATATAATTATTATTTTTTTGTCTTTTTTTATCTTTTCGTTATATAGTCAAACATGTCTTGCATTAACTAAGATAATAAACTGTAACTCGATAGAACTGTAATTCGATAAGTTAAACAATAGAAAAAAATCAATTCATTTACTTTGTCATCCCTTCCTGCCACACTGTAACTCGATAAGTTGTCTTGGTGAAAATAGTGGAGATTTTTTAACTTCAAAAAGAGTAAAAACAAGAGAAAAAAAAAATCAGTTCTAATGTGATTGACATTAATAATATACCTTGTTTCATTAATGATTGGTATTCAGCTCATAATTTCCTTCATTTTGAAGAAGATTAATCAATCGAGTTTTTTCCATTGATTAATTTTTACGATATTACAAACAATAAAAGAACAAGAAAAGATTAAAAAATAAAAATAAACTGCGATTAAGAAAAAAAGTTGGAGAAATTAATAAAGGATTTTTCTTTTTAATTTTTTTTTTTAATCTTGTTGATCACCGTTTGGCTCCAAGTATTAATATATTTAGATTCTCTCTGACTTTTAAATATTCCATTTGAATTTTCTTACACTACAAAATTCGTTTCATTTTGATATCAAATTCTAGACACTCTAAAATAACTGTTCCCAAAAATTAATCAGATGTTAAACTAAATAAATATGATATTTTTTTCTTTCTTCTACATCTCTCTCTTTTTCTCCCAACTTTAATTATTGTGGAGCATGTTCGTAGACGCCAGAACGAGAAAAAGAGAAACAGAAAATTGAATGAGAAAGAAATTTTTTTTTTGATTCAGAACGAGAAACAAAAATAAAGAAATGTATAGGTTGTAAGCTAAAAATATTCCAAAAGGCTCGAAAGAGGTTGGGACCCACTCGGAGGACAAATAAACTAATGCCGACCCCTAGGGGTCGGTCACGCCCTTGCGACCCCCACCAACCCCCGGGGGTCTGCCACGCCTATTGTCGGCCCCTAAGGGTCTGCCAAGCAAGTCCTACTGCTCCGGGGGTCGGCCAAGGAAGGCCTCGACCCCGCAGGGGTCGGCCCTTGCAACCTCACCCTTTACGGGTTCGACAAAAGAAGGCAAACAACCCTTAGGGGAAAAGCCGTGAGGTCAGAACTCTCCAAAGAGTCGACCGAGTCCAAGTAACCTATGCAGGCGCTGCATCCAGTGGCGTCCCCCGTTAAAACGAGTAGGTCAGCCCGTGGGTTGGCCGTGGAGGTCAAGACTCTCCGAAGAGTCGACCGAGTCCAAGTAACGTATGAAGGCACTGCACCCCTTGGCGTCCCCCGTTACAACGACTAGGTCAACCCGAGTGGGTAGGCCGTGGAGGTCAGGACTCTTCGAAGAGTTGATCGAGTCCAAGTAACGTATTGAGGCGTTGCACCCCGTGGCGTCCTACGATACAATGAGTAGGTCAGCCCGAGTGGGTTGGCCGTGGAGGTCAGGACTCTGGAGGCACTGCACCCCGTGGCGTCCCCCGTTACAACGAGTAGGTCAACCCGAGTGGGTTATCCGTGGAGGTCAGAACTCTCTGAAGATTCGACTGAGTTCAGTAACGTATGGAGGCGCTGCACCCCGTGGCATCCCCCGTTACAATGAGTAGGTCAACTTGAGTGGGTAGGCCGTGGAGGTCAGGACTCTCCGAAGAGTCGACCGAGTCCAAGTAACTCTCGAATTGAGACTGTTACACCTCCAAAGGGTAACGGTCAGGAGTTACGTCTGTATTCATACCCGGCTTAATGACGAATGTTTCTGACGACCGGCCATTATGCCGCCTATAAGTGAGTTGTAGCGGTTAAGAGACCGACTGCTATTAGAGTCACTTCATTTTCCATTCGAAAGGACGGATCCTAAGCTAATCGAACTAAGTATTCTTTGCCATTCTTAGAGTCCTAAATTATCCTCCTAAAATCACCTACTGACTTAGGCATCGAGGCCCTGTGGCTCACATCACACCGGTGAGTCCTAAGTTTCACTTTTTTGTAGGCTTTTCGTCCTCAATTAAACAAATTCTTACTCTAGATATTCGTTAACCATTTTTCAGCATCAACAGTATATATAAGGGTGATTGGATTTGGAGTTGAGAAAGAGGAGAGAAAACAGAGGAAGGAAGCTCCATGTTTGTTTTTAATACATTACAACTTTTCTCAACACCTCATCAACCTCTCCTCAATTTTTCCTCAACTTCTCTCTAACATCCTATCAAATATCAATCAAATTTTGTATCAAATTTCTTCAGTAATAAAAACTTTCTCTCCTAAACACAAATCTTAAAAAAAAAAAAAAATCCAACATTTTATCTCTAAAACACCAATTTTCAAACAAATATTTTATATTTCCAATTTACTCAATTTCTTCTTCTTCTTGTACTTCCACTCATTTCCTCTAATCAAACTCAAAATTCAATTACGTGTTGGAAAGAGATTGACTTCTTTTCACGGTTTACATCATTATCAATCACATTTTTTTTTTTTTTTTTTTTTTTTTTTTTTTTTTTATCTTCCATCCATTCCTTTGTCTTTCTATCCTTTTCTTTTCTATCCAAGTCAAACATTCCCAAAAGATAAAGATATGAACTTAGGCGAGAGAAAAAACTCACCTTTATTTAATTTAACATTTGATTAATTTTACAAGGTTTTTTTTTGTTTTTTTGTTTTTTGTTTTTGAAAATAAAATTCATTCAACACTAAAGAATCTTACAACCTAACCTCCCAATCGAGGCCAAACCACAAACGGGAATATACTCCCAATAACGTCTAAGGTCTTGAACCACATTTTGAAAGGTAAGCGAAATTCAGAGCCAACAACAAAGAAATATTATATCTATAGAAACCTTGATCGAAACCTGCACCTTGAAGATCAAAGAGTAATAATACTCCAATGAAGGCCAATCGAACATAAAACTTCAAAGTTTGTTCTTTGATGCACTTTAGGGAGTAGTCCTTGGAGCATATGAGCTACTGAGGTTCCCAACAAACAAACGAACCAATCTTCAGCATAACCAACTTAACCACGAGTCAAATATTCCTTTGTCAACAAGCTTCAACCCCGTCCAGATAAAAAAAATAACAATCCTGCCTTCTACTAGTTGGGGCAGAATGCCACCACCTCTCCAACCATTATTCTCAGACCAATAAAACAACAAAACACAATAACCAACAAGAAATATGAGACCATTAAAACACCATGGCGACATATGGAACTAATGAGAAAAACAACTGGGGAAGATAACCAAAGAACCAATCTAAGCTGACCTGAATTGATCCGTAGACTCACACAAACCAAAACTAGAGTCGACCCGAGCGCCGAGATGGAGTCTAGACCGTTAATCGAACTAGTTTACCCCCTGAACCGCCATACTTGAACCCGCATAACCCGACTCTAACCAAATCGGTTCAATTGAACCAATATGTGTGTAGGGTCTGGTTAGGATCAAACAAAAATACCTAGCGTCACCTCCAAGAAACCTCAACCCTGTTACCTCAAGCTTCGCAAGCCAGGACCTATTAGCTGGAAAATGTCTCTTCAAGCACGCGTTATAGGTAACTGGTTCACTTGTCTTCTTCTCTGGCCACCAACCAGTACTCTTCCTGCTTTCCAACGACTAGCATTGATCGTCCCCTAGTTTAACTTCCTATTTTTCATCATTTTTTTCCTCTATCGAAGGGAATATCCAGCCTTCCTAACCCCTTCTTGTTAGAGAAGGTAGCCGTTAGTCTTAAATGGTTTTGTAAAATGAGTTGTGTTTCACCAAAGTGACGTCGTTTTATGGTCTACTTTTTGCTATAACAAGCTGTCTACGTGGTAGACTTCTATTGACTGTAATTGCCTTGGTGAATACTCTCCTTCAGTTATTTAGCAAGGATAGCGCATCTAGAAATAAATAAGAAAATATATTGTTTTGCTTTCTCTGCTCTTCTTTCTTCTTTTTTGTCTAGGTTACATCAAATTTCAACTTGTTATCAGAGCCCTCTCAAGGCTAAACGCCATAGCCGATCAAACTCCTACTTCTGCTAGCAACAATGCCGCTTCCACTTTCGTCATTTCTTCAGCTCAGGTAACAACCAAATTTTCGCCAAATCTCTCTTTCAAACACCCCTTAAGTACTGTTCTGACCGTAAAATTGGACGAGAAGAACTTCCTCCTATGGCGTGGGATGGTCCTGGCGATTTTTTAAGAGGACAAAGGGTGGACGACTATGTTCTGGGCGCTAAGACACAACCAGACGAATTTGTTGAAATCCGAAATAAAGATGGAACAACACAGAAAGAACAAATTCTCGAATATGAGGAATGGTTCACTGTGGACAGAGCACTCTCTGGATGGTTGTTTGGCTCCATGGTTCCAGCAATTGCTTCTAATGTAGTCAACTTCCCTCTAATGTAGTCAACTTCGAAACGTCCCGAGAAGTGTGGAAGCTCTAGAGCTCATGTTTGGAGCGACCAGAAAAGCTCGGATCAACCAACTGCGGTCTAAGCTACAGAACACGAAGAAAAGATCCTAAAAAATGCTGGACTACCTTTAGTTGATGAAACAAACAGGAGAACTGCTGCAATTAGTAGGTGCCCCTGTTCTATTAAGTGACTCTGTATCTTATGTTCTTGGTGGACTAGATGTTGAATACAACCCAATTGTTTGTGCAATTTAGGGAAGAGAGTTCACTCTATGGCAGGAATTCCCTATTATCCTTGTCACCTTTGAAGGCACACTCAGTATATATCAAGCTACTCCTCTACTTGGAGATCATTCAGCTAAGTATGCAGCTCATGGAAGACAAAATAATCCATGTCTTGCTATAATCAAGGAGGAAACCAAGGGAGCCGAGACTCAAAACGTGGCTAACAAAACATGTCTCAGCGTAATGGAAATGGATAAAGATATAATCGTGGTAGAGGACTTTGTCAAGGTAGTAGAGGGAGATCAAATAACGGGCAAAATCAAGATCAAGAAACCTACTCTGGTAAACCACAAGGTAACTTTTCTCAGTCTCCCCTGTACTATCATTTGTGCTGCAAATCAGGTTATGACATCTCCATTTGCTGGTATCGATTTGATAAGAACTACAAGAATCCAAATAATCTCACCAGAAGCAGTACCACATGTGAGAATACTGCTTTGATTGCAACACCAGAAGTGGTCACAGATTCTTACTGGCTTGTTGATACTGGTGCTACCACTCATGTCATTGCTAAGGCCTCAAACATAAAGGATAGTACTCCTTACTCAGGTAACAAAACTCTAGCTTTTGGTGATGGTTCAAAACTAGAAATAGCTGATGTTGGACATTATGAAATTAGCTCATCTGCTCAAAAATTTAAATTGCTTAATATACTTCATGTTTCTAAAATATGTCAAAACCTGCTTAGCATATCACGATTTACTATGGATAACAATGTATTTGTGGAATTTCACCCCATGTATTGTCTTGTGAAGGATAATGAAACAAAGAATGTGGTGTTGTGTGGAACACTAAGGAACAGGTTGTATAATCTAGCATTACCTATAGCACCACCAAAGAAGCCTCCCTTCAATCCTAAGCCTACACATCAACCTTCATCAAGCAATGCTGCCGAGCCTAGTCCTTTTATTAGTCTTGTGTCCAATGTCACTGTCAATAAAAATGTTCAAAGTAAACTGTCAAAAACTCTATGGCATTAAAGGTTAGGGCATAGTTGTGATACAGTCTTGTCTCTAGTACTCAAAGCTTGTAATCTCACTTTATCAAGTAATGAATCTAAGTTTTTTTGTGAATCATGTCAATTGGGCAAGTCTCATGCTCTTCCCTTTCCCTCATCTAACACAAATATAACCAAACCTCTTGAACTTGTATCATGTGATCTATGGGGAGCCTCCCCTGTCCTCTCATCAGCTGGATATGCCTACTACATCAGTTTTGTTGACCATCTTAGTCGTTTCACTCACATATTTCCATTAAAAACAAAAGAAGGTGCCATTCATGCCTTTCTTCAATACAAAAGTCTAGTGGAAAACAAGTTTGACACCAAAATAAAAACTCTCCAAAGTGATTGAGGTGGTGAATTTAGATCTTTCTCTACTGTCCTTCAACAATTTGGCATCTCCTTTCAACATCCTTGCCCCCATACAAGCCAACAAAATGGTCAAATTGAAAGAAAGCATCTCCACATTTCGAAATGGGTTTAACCTTTCTTGCCCAAGCTTCAACGCCTCTTCAATATTGGTGGGATGCCTTCTTGTCCGCTGTCTTTGTCATTAACCGGCTGCCCACCCCTGTCCTAAACAACAAATCTCCTTATGAATTAGTTCATCATTCTCCACCTAATTACAAGTTTCTAAAAGTGTTTGGCTCAGCTTGCTACCTGTATCTTTGTCCATACCAATAGCACAAGTTCCAATTTCACAACACACAATGTATCTTTCTTGGCTATAGTGAAAGCCACAAGGGTTATCGATGTCTAAGTACCACTGGTAGTCTATATCTTTCTAGACATGTTGTGTTTAATGAAGATGTATTCCCATTCAAGCAGTCATTTCGTGTCAACAACACAACCACATCCTCTCAAACAGTCGTGTCTACTATTCATTTTCCCATCTCTACACCCACAGCCACTGACTCAGTTTCTTGTGTTCCACTGGCATCACCATCACTAGCAGATACTACCTCCTTGTGCAGCAATCTTGTCTCAGCAGAACCACTCTTATCCCATAGTACTGATGTCGTACCTCTGGATATTGCACAGAACACCAGCTCCTCTGCTGCTTGACCATCTGCATACCCTATTGCTCCCCACCATCCTATGACAACTCGTTCAAAAGCTGGCATCTTCAAGACAAAAACCTGGGCCTATGTCACTACTATCAGCTCTCTGAATCAGGTACCTAAGAGTGCAAAAGATGTCATTCTCTATCCATCATGGAAACAAGCAATGGACAATGAAATATCAGCTCTCACTCTGAATTTCACCTGTACCTTAGTTCTTACCAATCCCATATGAACATAATAATTGGTTGCAAATGGGTCTTCAGGGTCAAAACAAAAGCAGATGGATCTTTTGATAGGTGCAAAGCATGCCTTGTTGCTAAGGGATTCCATCAACAACCAGGAATTGGTTATCATAAGACCTCTAGTCCTGTTTTCAAAGCTCCAATCATCCGTATTGTGCTAGCTCTTGATATTAACAATGATTGGGACATTAGCCAAATTGATGTTAATAATGCATTCTTAAATGGTGAGTTAAGTGAGACAGTCTACATGGCATAACCCGCTGGCTTTGTTGATGCTGAACACCCAACCCATGTCTGCAAGCTCCATAAAGCTCTTTATGGCCTTAAACAAGCACCAAGAGCTTGGTTTGAAAAACTTAAAGCCACTCTATCTCAATGGGGTTTTACTAACTCAAAAGATGATTCTTCTCTCTTTTTTATCAATGATCGACATCTGACACTCCTTGTACTTATTTATGTTGATGGCATTATTGTAACAGGAAATTCTGCTTCTCACATCAACAAGTTCATCAATAACCTTCATTCCACCTTTGCACTTAAAGACATGGGTGCACTAACCTACTACTTGGTGTTGCAGTATGTCAAACACCACAAGGGTTTCATCTTTCTCAGCGCCAGTACGTAATAGACCTGCTGCATTGCATTGAGCTTGACCATATCAAGCCTTGCCCCATACCAGCGGTCACTAGCAAGCAACTATCTCTACATGATGGTGAACCAATGTAGAATCCAACTATGTACCGCAGCCTACTCGGAGCACTCCAATATCTCTCTCACACCAAACATGATATCTCGTTTATTGTCAATAAACTCAGCCAGTTCAATCACAGTCCCACCTCAACACATTGGGTCGCAGTAAAAAAAGTGCTTCGGTATCTTAAAGGGACTCTCAATCATGGTCTTTTTATTCCCAAATCCTGATCCACCACAATCACAGCCTTTAGTGATGCTGATTGGGCATGTGGAGTAGGTGATCGAAAAAGTATAACTGCTCATTGCATCTTCATGGGAAGTGCTCGTGTGTCATGGAGCTCCAAAAAGCAACAAGTTGTTGCACGCTCCAGCATAGAGTCTAAATACCATGCTCTAGCACACTGTGCTACCGACATCACCTTGATTGAATCTTTGTTGCGTGAACTCCATGTTTTATCTTCCCAAACTCTGACTCTGTGGTGTGATAATACAAGTGCCCTGTCTTTAGCTTCCAATCCCGTTTTTCATGCCCGCAGCAAACATGTTGAAATTGACTTGCACTATGTTAGAGATAAAGTCATTGCCAAACAACTCCACATTCAGTATGTGCCCTTCGACGAACAGCGGGTTGATGCCCTCACTGAACAACAATTCTGCTCCAACAGATCCAAACTGGGTGTAATAATCTCACCCTCTCATTTGAGGGGGATGTTAGAGAAGGTCATTTTATGGTCTACTTTTTGGTGTAACAAACTGTCCACGGGGTGGACTTCTATTGACTGTAAATGCCTTGGTGAATACTCTCCTTCAGCTATTTAGCAAGGATATAGCATCTGGAAATAAATAAAAAAATATATTGTTTTGCTTTCTCTACTCTCCCTTCTTCTTCTTCGTCTAGGTTACATTAAATTTCAACTCTTCCTCATCTTCATTCCTGACATCTCATCTTCCTTGCCTGACCTTCCAAACCCTTCCCCCTTCCATTGCCTTGAGCCTTTAGAGAAGAGATTTGAAGACTCCCCCAAAACCCAACCCGCTACCATCCAGCCCAAACAAACAACTTCCCCTTGAAACTAGCTTTCACCAGAAACTTAGACCACTAGATAGAGAAACCTCTTAAACTTGCAGGAAGAGATTCTACTTCCAAGATCCTCTTCTTGCCCCAAAACGGCTCGACGGAACGATCAATTTCGCCCTCCACATGCACCAAAAGGTGTTCAAGTTTGAAAAAGCAGTGAAACAGGCAAGACTTTTATAAAAGTGCCTAAGTAACCTACTACTTTCAGCAAGCGATTGGGCGGACGAGACTTTTATAACAAGTGCCTAAGTAGCCTAAAAACTTCGAAAAAGAAGCAAGTGCCTAAACTACTCTTCACAATCCGGCAAGCTCGGAAATGAAGAGTGGGGGTAATGTTGTAAGCTAAAAATATCCCGAAAGACTCGAAAGAAATTGGGAGCCGCACAAAGAACAAATAAGCCAACGCCGATCCCTAGGGGGTCGGCCAAATTGAGGCCTCGACCCCCAGGGGGTCGGCCACTCCATTGCCTACCCCCCGGGGGTCGGCCAACATTTTTGTCGACCCCCTAGGTGTCGACCACGCCATTGTCGACCCCCCGGGGGTCGACCAAGTCCATTTTTGACCCCTCGGGGGTCGGCCTCGCCGGAGGGTCAGCCAAATGGAGGCCACAACCCCCTCGGGGTCGACCGAGTCCATACCGACCTCTCAGGGTCGGCCGAGCAAGTCCGACTCCTCTAGGGTCGACCAAGGAAGGCCTTGACCCCCTGGGGTTGCCCCTTGTAGCCTCACCTTTCTCGGGTCTGGCAACGAGTAGGTCAATCCGAGTGGATTGGCCGTGGAGGTCAGGACTCTCCGAAGAGCCAACCAAGTCGAAGTAACATTTGGAGGCGCTGTACCCCGTGGCGTCGCCTGTTACAACGAGTAGGTCAATCCGAGTGGATTGGCTGTGGAGGTCAGGACTCTCAGAAGAGTGGATCGAGTCCAAGTAACGTTTGGAGGCTCTGCACCCAGTGGCGCCGCCTGTTACAACGAGTAGGTCAATCCAGGTGGATTGGCCATGGAGGTCAGGACTCTCCGAAGAGTCAACTGAGTCCAAGTAACGTATGGAGGCGCTGCACCTTGTGGCGTCGCCTGTTACAACGAGTGGGTCGGCTCGATGGGGTCGGCCGTGGAGGTCAGGACTCTCCGAAGAGTCGACCAAGTCCAGAATCAAGACCGTTACACCTCTAAAGGGTAACGGTCAGGAGTTACACCGGTATTTATACTCGGCTTAATGACGGACGTTTCTAACGGCCGACCATTATATCGTCATAAGTGTGCTACAGCGATTACGAGACCGGCTACTATAAAAGTCAAGTCATTTCTCCCTTTCAATGGACGGATCCTAAGCTAACTACTCTTAAACCATTTTTAGTATTCTAAAATATTTTCCTAAATTTCGTTTCTGACTTAGGCATCGGAGGTATTGTGGCTCAGATCACACCAATGTGTTTTAATTTTGCTTTTTTGAAGGCCTTTCGTCCTCAATTAAACAAATTTGGTGGAGTTTTGTAAATGAAAGAAAAACAAGAAAAAATCATGAGTAAAAAAGTAGTACATAGTTCACGAGGGAGCGGTTTTCTCGTTTGCATTTCGTAGCACAGGAAAGTCTTGGACCCATACTCCGATGAAGACATAAGGGTGCAATGTGTAATGCGTGATTCAACTGCTTAATTATTATTTTTTATAAATAACTTTTTTTTTTTTTTTCCATCTTAGAGTTCTCGTTACTGTAAAAAAAAATTGACATTAGAAATTTTTTGGATGCAACGTGTCATTAGAAATATGGGGTGCCCATAAAATCTGCATGTGTCCATATTTTCCTTGGAAAATAAATACATATTAAAACAAAAAACAAAAAAAAGTTACATGAAAAGAAAATTTTTACAAATATTTCTTCTATAGCATAAATTTAGACATTTCATTTCAATTATTTTGTCTCACAATATTCATCCTTGTTTAATTGATAGTCTTTCATAAGATTGATTGTAAAATTGTGGAGTGTTTATCTTGAGTATTTAGAAATAATTAGTTATTTTGAGTGATTATAAATAAAAAATTGTAATAATAGCTCGTTTGTATAAAGTTTCTAACGAGTGATTATAAAAGTTTGTTTATAAAATCTCCCTAAACCTCAAAACAAAAATCCCAATGAGTTTTAGCTGATATTTTTTAATTCAGATAATTGATTTTAATGAATTTAAATGATAGCTTCAAATTAGTTGGGCTGATAATTTTTAATTGCACTATTTAAATTGCACCTTCTTAACTTTCTTCTTCCTCTTGTTCCCTGTTTTCTTACCCTCCAATTCTAACACCTCAGAAGCAGCAGCCATGAAGCCATTGGTGCTAGTTTTGCTAGTAATTTCACTGCTGATTTGATTTGGTGAATTTGGAGAAGAATCAAAGAGAGAGAAAGAGTTGATGGCCCGTTAGGTTAATTATATCTCGATATCGTGTTCTTCATTTTCTTTTCTTTCGACAGGGAATTTCTTATATTTATTTTTTAAGAGTAGGTTAGCTTCAGTTTCTTTGTTTCAGTTCTCAGTCACATTCAGGTTGCGTGATTCCTCGTGTTTGAGTTTACAAAGAGGGGTATGATGGGCAGTTTAAAAAATGCAGCATACATGAAGTCGTACTAGTGATGCATTAACATCCACTCGAACAGTGATTTTTCTTATAACCTCCTCCATGTAGGGTTTGTTATTCCATACGAACTTGTACTGAAAAAAGAAACTGCTACACCACATATTTCCAAAAGTTATTACGGAGTTTGTTTCCCAAAAAAAAAGTTATTACGTTACTAATTTAACTGAAGTTAGTGTACTTCTTTTTAAAATTATACATAGAGTTAAATTGTGTTATATTGTCAATGATATGATTAATCAAGTTTTATTATTGAGCTGCATTTAGAAAACTGTGTTTAAATAGAAACATAATACCTATGGCTGTGGAAGGTTAAAATTAAGAATTAAAGCTAAGAGAGCTTCATCCATAGACACATTTTTCTTAATTAAAATGGTGAATTCAAACCTAATGGTTCGAAGCATCGGACATCTATGAATTCTAGGATTGGTGGAGCAGTAGTTTCATTATTTGGTATTAATCCAATTCAACAACGTCACAGGTTCGAGATGGATTTTTGGCGTGAACCTCTAGATTTAAGTTGGTATAAAATTAGCTAAGATGTAAGTTCGCTAAGTTTGATACCAATCAGACACCCAATGGTTTCTCCATGTTAACATATGACCCTCGCAAAAAAGACATGTATATGTAGAAGTCAGAAAATAGTCTAGAATGTATTATACGGGAGACTGGTGTCAGCTCTCCACCACTCATACGCCATGTGGTCTAAGTGAGCTACCTTATGGCATACATGTGTCATGGTGTGATCGAGTGCTTGCTAGTTAAGTATCTTGCGTTGCTTCCTTCAAAAATGGAAATTTAAGGATGATATTGGATGGCACGGGTGTGCAAATATTGCGCTCTTGCCCATGCGAGGGATGTTGCATTATATATCAAGTGGTGGGATACCATCTCATAATCAACCCCCATGAACCGAGCTATAAGCATGTGAAAGCGATATGCATGACTAAGAGTATTTTCGCTGCATATTTGATGAAATCTTTGTTAATGTCTAAAGAATCTCGTATAACATCTGATGAGCCACAAAGTATAGGCAAGACAAGCTTGGACCTGAAGTTCTCCTTAAGGCTGATCATGATGAGTAAAATATCATGACATTGCATAAGGTGAAGGGTACGACCATAACACGTAACATGTTTTTAGTTTCCCAGTTCAATTCTAGTGACAAAAAGAAGTTAGTGAAACCTTAAAAGGTAATGAATATTATTCTTCAATTTTTTTAGTTTCAAACTATTGTTCGTTAGGGATTTGAATCCATGACCTTTTAATCATTAAGTATACATTAATGATGCCGAGTGAATATCTTTTGACAATATGATACAACCTTCATTCCTTTAAGTGTATAAGTTTGAATTTCTTACTGACCTAAAATGAAGAAGGAAGAAGAAAGAGCAGATAGGACAAAAGTGATAATTTCTCTGTATACTTTTCATGTGCCCAGCCTTAGCTAAATAGTTGAAGGAGAGTGACCTCTAAGGAAAATATAGGCAGTAAATGTCCACCACATGGATAGTTTGTTAGAGCCAAAAAGAAGAATAAAAATGACGTCTCTTAGCAACTTAAATACAGACATGAAAACGATGTCACTTAACAACCAAATACAAAACTTACAGACTAACGGCTATTTTGCTCTAATATCCCCCCTCAAACGAGAGGGTGATTGAATTACACCGAGTTTGGAATGATTGGAGTATAAATGTTGCTTAGTGAAAGGTTTGGTGAGGGCGTCAACAAGTAGTTCATTAGAGGACACATACTGAAGATGTAGTTGCTTTGCAATGACTTTATCTCAGACGTAGTGCAGGTCAATTTCAACGTATTTGCTACGGGCATGAAAGACGGGGTTGGTGGCTAATGACATGGCACTGGTGTTATCACACCACGGATTTGGAGTTTGAGAAGACAGGGCATGGAGCTCACGCAGCAAGGACTCAATCCAAGTAATGTCAGCAGCGCAATGTGCAAAGGCACGGTATTCGGACTCTGTGCTTGAGTGAGCATCTACTTGTTGCTTTTTGGAGCTCTAGGACACAAGGGTGCTACCCATGAAGATGTAGTGTGCAGTGATACTTTTGCGATCATCAACCCCACATGCCAAATCAGCGACACTAAAAGTTGTAACAACAGTGGAACCAGACTTGGTAATTAAGAGACCATAGTCGAGAGTACCTTTAAGGTAACGAAGAACACATTTGGCTGCAGTCCAATGTGTAGAGGTTGGTCGATGATTGAATTCACTGAGTTTGTTGACAATGAATGAGATATCAGGTATTGTGTGAGAGAGGTACTGAAGGGCACCAAGAAAACTGCGATAAATAGTGGGATTCTCCATTGGTTCACCATCATATAATGATAGCTGCTTGCTGGTAACTGCTGGTGTTGAGCAACGCTTGAGATGATCAAGCTCGAGGGGATGCAAGAGGTCGATTATGTACTAAGCTTGCGAGAGATGAATGCCTTGTGGAGTTCGACACACTGCAACATCCAGGTAGTATGTGAGAGTACCCATATCCTTGAGAGCAAAGGTTGAATTGAGTTGGCGAATGAATTGGTCAATGTAGGAGGTTGAGTTTCCTGTAACAATGATATCATCAACATAGATAAGAATAAGTAATGTTAGATGGTGATTCTTGATAAAGAAAGTGAGGGATCAACTTTTGAGTTGGTGAAGCCCCAGAGAGATAGAGTAGCTTTGAGCTTGTCAAACCAGACCCGGGGTGCTTGTTTGAAACCATTTAGTGCCTTATGGAGCTTGCAGACATGGTTTGGTTGTGTAGCATCAACAAAGCCAGCTGGTTGTGCAATGTAGACAGTTTCATGTAATTCACCATTTAAGAAGGCGTTGTTGACATCAATTTGACTAATGTCCCAGTCATTTTTGACAACTAGAGCTAGAGCAATATGAATGGTTGGAGCCTTGATAACATGACTGAAGGTTTCATGATAATCAATACCGGGTTGTTGATGGAAGCCCTTAGCAAAAAGGCGTGCTTTGCACCTATCAAATGAGCCATCAGCTTTTTTCTTAACTCTGAAGACCCACTTACAGCCAATGGTATGCATATGAGGCTCAACAGGGATAAGTGACTAAGTGCAGTTCATGTTGAGGGCAAAGATTTCATTCTCCATTGCTTATTTCCATAATGGATGAAGAAGGGCAGCTTTTGCAGTTCTACGTACCTGAATGAGAGAGCATGTAGTAGTGAATGATGCCTATGTTTTAAGCTTGAATATACTAGCCTTCAAGCGAGTGGTCATAGGATGGTGAGGGGCAGTAGTTTCTGTAGGTTACAGTGCAGCAGAGGGCTAGTGTGCAGACTAGTGGTAACAGGGACATCAGCAGCAGTAAATGGTGAGTTTTGTGAGTCTGATTCACGACTGTTGCTCAAGGAATTGTCAGCTTCTTGTGATGGTGATGTTGGTGGAACACAAAGAGATGAGTCAAGGGTAGGGGATGGTTGGCTGGGAAAGGGAATGGTTGAGAGTAGGGGAAGAGAGGGTGTGGATAGTGTGGATAAATGATGACTGCTTGAAGGGAAAGACATTTTCATTGAACACAACATGGCGAGAGAGATATAAACGACCAGAATGGCATAGACATTTGTAACCTTTGTGACTTGCACTATAGCCAAGAAAAACGCATTGAGTGTTGTGGAATTGAAACTTGTGTTGCTGGTAGGGATGAAGACATGGGTAGCAAGTTGTGCCAAACACTTTGAAGAACTTGTAATCAGGTTGTGAATGATGAACTAGTTCATAAGGAGATTTGTTGTTTAGAACAAGGGTAGGTAGTCGGTTAATGACAAAAACTGCAGAAGCAAAGGCATCCCACCAATATTGTAGGGGCATAGTGGCTTGGGCAAGGAAAGTTAGTCCCATTTCAACAATGTGACGATGCTTTTTCTCAACGAGTCCATTTTGCTGGCTGGTGTGAGACAAGAATGGCGAAAAGAAATGCCAAAGTTTTGAAGAACAGGAGAGAAGGATTTGAATTCACTTCCCCAGTCACTTTGGAGAGTCTTTATTTTGGTGTCAAATAAGTTTTCAGCAAGGTTTTTGTATTGTAGAAAGGCAGGTAGGGCATTTCCTTTTGCTTTTAGAGGAAAGATGTGAGTGAAGCGGCTAAAGTGGTCAACAAAACTTATGTAATAGGCATAGCCAGCTAATGAGAGAACAAGGGAGAGACCCCATAGGTCAAAGGATACAAGTTCGATGGGTTTAGTGATATTTGTGTGAGAGTTGGGAAAGGGAAAGGCATGAGACTTGCCCAGTTATGATTCACAAAAAAACTTAGGTTCATTAATGATAAAGTGAGATTACAAGCTTTGAGAACTAGAGATAGGACTCTATCTGAATTATGCCCTAATCTTTGATGCCATAGGGCTTTTGACACTTTACTATAAATATTTTTATTGACAGTAACATTGGACATAAGACTTAAAAAAATGACTAGATTCAGCAGCATTTTTTGATGAAGATTGATATATGGATTTAGGATTGAAGGGAGACTTCTTGGGTGATGCTATAGGTAGAGCTAGATGATACAACCCATTCTTTAGTGTTCCACGCAGCACCACATTTTTTGTTTCCTTATCCTTCACAAGACATTACATTGGGTGAAATTCTACAAATACATTATTATCCATAGTAAATCTTAATACGCTAAGCAAATTGTGATATATTTCAGGAACATGGAGTATATCAAGTAGCTTAAAGTTTCTAGTAGATGAGCCTATCTCAGAGTTTCCAACATTAGTTATTTCTAGTTTTGAACCATCACCAACAGCTAGAGTTTTGTTACTTGAGTACGGAGTGCTATCCTTATATTTAATCCCTCAACCGTCACATGAGTAGTAGCACTCGTATCAGCAAGCCAATAAGGATCCGAGACAACTTCAGGTGTTGCAATCAAGGGAGCATTCTCACTTGTAGTGTTGCTTCTAGTTAGATTGTTTGGGTTTTTGTAGTTTTCATCAAACCGATACCAGCAGATGGAGATATCATGACCTGGTTTGCAACACAGATGACAATACAAGGGAGATTGAGAAAAGGTATTTTGTGGTTTACCTGAGTAGTTTTCTTGATTTTGACTTAGATTTTGCCCACTGTTTGATCTCCTTCTACCACATTGGCAGCGTCCTCTTCCTCGATTGTATCTTCCTCTATTTTCATTTCGCTGAGACATGTTATGTTGCCCACGATTTGAGTCTCTGCTTCCTTGATTATAGCTCAACGATTGATTGTTTTGTCTTCTATGAGCTGCATAGTTAGCAGAGTGATCTACAGGAAGAGGATAAGTTTGATACCTACTAAGTTTTCCTTCGAAGGTGATAAGAACAACATGAAATTCCTGCCACAGAGTGAATTCTCTTCCCTCAATTGCACAAACTACTGGAATATACTGAGCATCAAGTCCACCAAGTACATAAGAAATAAGGTCGCTTAACAGAATAGAAGCACCTGCTAGTTGCAGCTGTTCAGCGGTTTGTTTCATCGTCGAAAGGTAATTCAACATTTTTAGAAGCCTTTCTTCGTGTTTTGCAGCTTTGATCTCAGCTGGTTAATTTGTGCTTTACTGGTCGCTCCAAACATGAACTCTAGCGCTTTCCACACTTCTCGGGATGTCTAGAAGTTGACCACATCTGAGGCGATCGCTAGAGCCATGAGCCAAATAGTCATCTTGAGAGTGCTCGATCCACAGTAAATCATTCCTCATATTCAGGATTTGGTTGTTTCTGTATTGTTTCATCTTCAAGTTGGATTTCAACAAATTCATCAGGTTGAGTTTTGGTGCCTAGAACATGGCTATCAACTCTTAGTCCTCTCAAAATCGCTAAGACCATCCCACGCCACAAGAAAAAATTCTTCTCGTCTAATTTTATAGTCAACACAGTACTTAAGGGATGTCCAAAGGAGAGATTTGGGGAAAACCTGTTTGTCACCTGAGCTGATGAGATAACAGAGGCCGAGTCGACATTGTTGTTTGCGGAAGTCGAAGTTTGGTCTGTCATGGCTTTTAGCCTAGAGTAGCTCTAATACCAAGTTTGAATTTCTTACTGACCTAAAATGAAGAAGGAAGAAGAAAGAGCAGATAGGACGAAAGAGATAATTGCTATGTATATTTTTTCATGTGCTTAGCCTTTAGCTAAATAGCTGAAGGAGAGTGACCTCCAAAGCAAATACATCCAGTAAAATTCCACCACGTGGATAGTTTGTTAGAGCCAAAAAGAAGAATAAAAACGACGTCACTTAATAACTTAAATACAGACTTATGAAAACGACATCACTTAACAATCAAATACAAAACTTAGCGACTAACGGCTATTTTTGCTCTAATAGTATATGAATTTTATCGTCAATAGGCATATGGGCTAATCTAGAAGAATGACCCATCTTGAGAAACATGCCTATGTGTAAGAAGAGTATTTGAAATTTTTGGCTTTATTTTATTCAACATTCTAAATTTTTTTAAGTTGTAATTGGGAATTCTCTTACGAGAATTAGGGAGGGACAAGAGACTCTCTAATTTCTCCTTTATTGTTGTTCTCTAAATTGTTGAGAAGATTCATCAAGTTTGGTATTAAAGCAGTGTTCTTGGGTAATGGTAACAAGGATAGAGTCGAAACTAACGACAATGAAAGAAGGATTAGTTGAAATAGTTGTGCGACATACGATTCTGAAAATCAATAGAGAGGTAAAATAAGTTGTTTGTTTTATGACCTTTGGATTTATCCACTAAACTTATGATTTAATATGCATCATATCTGCTAAAAATCTTAAAATAATTAATATATTTGAAAATAACTTTTTTTTGGTTTCTAAGACTTCATATTTAATAAACAAACATGTTCCTTTTTGCCCTTCCAATTTCAAAACCAGGAAATTATAATTAGTAAACAGATCATCAGCTTGTTTTGATCAAGATATGCAATTAGAAATATCAAATCACCTCAATTTTACATATAATATATTTATAATAAATATTCACCTTATACTTTAATTTTGAATTCTATGTTTTTATACTTTAATTTTGTGTCTTTTTTTTCTCTATACTACCCTTCTTTACCGAATGTACTGTATTTATTTTATATCAAAAATACGATTTTTTAAAGGAGATCTCAACCAAAAAACCCAAGGAATCGTCGATCTCACTGTTCCGTTTTGGAAGATTTCGTAATTTTCAGGCTGTGTACGGATATATGAAGTGGTCGACGATTTCTTCCACGGTCGTTTTCTAATCTGAATTCCTTCCTCATCCGATCCATTCTTTCACAGGTGGGTCACTGTCTTGTTCGACAGTTTTCGTTTTCAATCGTCCATGAGTGTGAAGTGGGTGTAATTATATTAACAGTCGTCCCTTTTATATAACTGTTCGCAGTATTTGGGTGTAATTTTGATTTGGGGGTGTGGGGGCACCAAGATCAGTGATGGAATTTTCTTGATCAGAATCATGATTTTATGCAAGTCACGTACGGTTGCTTTCGGGGGTTATAGGATGAACAAGACGTCTACTCTAACTACGAGACTACTTCTATTGAAATAGGTTGTAGTACGGCAATTGGTCAACTTATTGATTTAGTTACGGGTGCGCTCAACGTCGGTGAACATTTGACTGTAACCAACATTTTTCTGTATAAAGATGGGTCTGAAAAACAGAGAAGGACTTCCTTGCGGGAGGACAGTGATGTACAAATGGTGTATGATGGGTTTTCCAACAGCATGTATACTGATTGCCATATCTTTGTAGAGTTTTCACTCTTACACACCGAGATGTGCAACACAAACACATCTGATGGGCCCAGCCATGTTAAGGGCATGTCTTACATTTACAAGCAAGGATGAAGTGAAGAAGTTTCTTTGTAATTTAGCATTAAGTAGGAGTTTTCAATTTGCGACTCGAAGTCAAACAAAAAGCAATTTAGGGCTTGGTGCATCCATGATGGATGCAGTTGGAATGTTAAGGCATCTACATACAAGGGCAACAATATATGGATTGTTAGGGAATACAACGATACACACTTGCCCTGTTGACATTGTTTAGACCAACCATCTACAAGCCACCCCCTAATAATAAGCAGCTATGTTGAATCATTAATTCGCAAAAAAAAAAGTCTTGCACTCTTGGCGATCTAATGAATTATATAAAAAAACTCATAGGGTAAGCATCAGTTATTACAAAGCTATGAAAAATAGAGAGAAAGCATTGGAATCTATAAGGGGAAGATTGGAGATTCGTATGCATTCCTATCGACGTTCGCATCTAAAATCATTCAGAAAAATCTAGATACCCACAAAAAATCAGGTTTATTACATTGTTATACTTCTTATTCTTGTAAATTTTAGCACACTGCTGGGTTCCAGCATTAGTGAATAACCATACATACCATTTTCATTATTATACGACACGAGGTGTGTGTTTTTACTGGTATGTCTGAATTGTTTGGGACAAATTAGAGACTAATATAATAATTTAATATGTAAGCAGTTACACATCTCAAGAGGTTGATGATGATGGTCAGTTCAAATGTTTCTTCATGAGTTTTGCAACATTGATACAAGAATGGGCACACTGTCTTCCCACTATATGCATTGTTAAAGACCAAGTTCACTGGCACTCTTATTATAGCATGCACGTTCGATGAGAATTTTGTATCTACCCCTGGCATTTGCTATCGTTGATTTTGAAAAGAATGCATTTTATGGGTGGTTTTTCAAGAATTTGAAGGGAGTGTTTAGAGACCATAAAGATCTTGTGGTTGTGTTAGATCGTCACTGGAGCATCGAGAATGCATTTCATATGGTGTACAACAAAGTGCACCATATAATTTATATTCCACCTAATGCAGAATATTAAGCCATGTCATAATAGTTAAGTGTTTATGAGCACATATTTTAACTACGCTAAAGCGTACACACCATAAGAGAACGAGTATCAGAATAGAAATCTTGAGAAAGTGTTCCTTAACATCAGATCCAAGCTAAAAGCCACTGGGCCCCACCGTTGGGCTCGAGCATTTTCAGTGAAAATCGATATGCCTTACAACAATGTGTCGAAGAGTCTAAATGGACACTTAAAAGATGCACGATAACTACCAATTATTTTGTTGTTGGAACCGATAAGGAATTTCATGCAACGTTTGTTTTTTTTAGCAAAGGATTGACGCAAACTATCAACATGTAAATATTACGCAGCGTTCTGAATCATTATTGCGCCAGCACCTGACTGCAAGTCGAACAATGGATGTAAGACGCTTTTTTTTTCTTAGTGTATCATCTTTTATATATATTCTCATACACTTCTATTACATCTTTTTAGATATACCCGGTTGACAATTCGCTATATGAGGTGCATAACGCTCACAAACACTATGAGGAACAAACAGGCATGCACTTGCAAAAAATGGCAAATCTTATTCCATGCCCACATGCTAAACTTGCACTCATTTGTACGTGAATTCTTCAAGACAAGTACATTAAGGAAACTGTACATGTGCAACATCTTTCCTAATGGCATGTCACACCATTCAGCCAGACCCTTCCTCAATTGAATTGGTCCACCCCCCCCCCCCCCCCTCCTCCTCCCCCAAGGTAAGACGACCTGTTGGGAGGCCTAGGAAGTCAAGGATCTGCTCGCACATTGAAACATCTAGTAAGGTGAAGTGCAAAAGGTGTGGTAGGTCAGGGCACAACCGAAGGACATGTAAGGATCCTTTTATGCTATTTGTTCTTTTTTATTGATGGGTATTCAATTTATTTTGGAAATGGGTGTTGGAGGGAGGCGGTATTATTATAGAGATTAACTTTTTTAGGGCAGTTGCCATGTTGGTATCTGTGTTGAATGTATGACAACATATGTTATAGAATTTTATTGACAGTAAATACCTATACATATCGTTCCATGTATACTTGTATTCACCATATACATAATCGTTTGTAATTTCACGTTAGATATGTAACATACATCAGTAACCAAAAAACCATTTTCTCTTCAAGCATGCAATTTCAGCATGGCTCAAATAAGCTATCCGCCAAAGTTTTACACTTTATCGCATCATAATTCACGCCATTTCATGCACTTGTTACATACATATACTTCCTTTCTATAATTTTGTGGGTGAAATAGTTGGAGGTGAGGGCGGATCAAATGCATGCATCTAGTGCATCCATGTACATTCATTCATGAACCCATAGAATGTAGTGCTGAGTAGATATACTTAATTGTATGTTGCATACCAAATTAGATAGAGATTGTTATTTCATGCAATCGGGTAGTTGGCTAAATAAAATGCAGACATCCATTCATATTACTGTATAATGCAGGGCTCGAGAGGTGTCATAATTCGTATATTACACACCCAAACAAATAGTGATAGGTAGCTTTCATGTAAAACAGGTGGTTGGTCACAATATTAGAAATATCGAAGAGTTGATTTAAAGTTCGCAGATCAAAACTACATAAGCAGGTAATACTAAATACGTTGAACATATATTTCAAAGCCTACAAGTATCCAGTTTGGCAATATCTAAATAACAGAAATTTGACAATTCATATTCCAACAGTTTTATGGAATTTCTAAACAATCACATGCACTTATTAACCTGGCCACATGCATGCCCATTGGATCTAGACAACACCTACACATGAAGGCCCTTTTCAAATTGGCTAAGTCCAAGGGTGAATGAAGGTACAAAAAATTCGGGAGGCAACTCCTCGGTGTTTGGTTTCATAGTCGATCCCTTTTCTACACCCACATACTGGCAAGCCACAACTGTGGACGTTTCCTTTTGTTGATCTTCTTCAACATTGGCCCTTGCGGTGATCTGATGTGTAGCTCAATGTTAGTAAGTTCACTGTATTATTACATGTGCCTTTTAATGTGTATGAGCAAAAATACCTCTTTAGGTGCACGCATATTCTGGTTCACCACCATTGTTGAGTCCACTGTCATAGGGTTATAGAAGAACCGTCGCACATGATGCTGGCTAGTGCACCCTGTTGCTTACTGTTGTGGTGAAATTAGATACTATCAAGCATCTATATATAAAAGTTTACCCATATACGTCATTTATGTTCTCATCATCATCATAAAGATCATGCGATAATTATATACTTTGGTTAGAAACATTTATAGTATATACAAATTCTGGGCACTCAGAGGTAGGGGCGGTAGAGGCAAACTTGAAAACGCCCACTGGAGAATTGCAATGTGGGTGGATCGTTCACTAAAGACCTTTGGGTTTGCAGAAATGAAGCCCCGAAAGTACCTTGAAAAGAAACATTGATCGGGGAGGCCTTTTTCTTTATCTTTGTTCTCAGAAGAACACCAGCCGATCTAACACGTTCACTTGCTCTAGATTTGATTGGGGGTTTGATCTTTTGTCATTTTTGTAATCCTGATTTCTTGAGTTAGTAAAAGGAAATCTGAAATGCCAAAAAATAAGATTTTAAAAGGTTTATTAAAAAGAAAATTACGATAAGAGGGAATCTCATGAGATTTGGTGGGTTGGATGGCTTAAACATTTAAATTTCGTAAAATAGGTAATTGAACAAAACAAACATGTAGTCAGAGAGGGAGGGTGTGTTGTTGTGTCATGCATGCTTTACACAAACCAAAACTCACCAAAAAAATGATGCATTCGACGGAGAAGGGGTGTAGAGCCCCTCAGAATCTCATGGGGACAATCGAACAGCACCGATGTTTAAGCACGTGCTCGTTTGTGTAGTAGGGAGGTTCCCTCGTTGATTCAGGTCACAAATACGATCAGCACCAAAGATGATGGGTGTTTGATGGGGCAGTGTGAGGGTTTTTCTTTCGACAGTTGGGTTTCTTCAAATAACTCTTTGATAAGGATCATGGAATTTCACAAGATCTTCAACTACTCTAGAAGAGTTGGAACATTTGAAGTTAGCAAAATAAACAATAATTTTCGAATTTTAGAATATTTTATACAATTTTTCAATTTTAAACATATTTTTAATGTTTTAGGTTACAATTTGTTTAGGCTACAAAAAGCCATGAATTTAGTTGTAAAATAGAGATTTCTAGATGAATGAAAAATAGTTCTCTACAAGAGATCATTTGTTAGAGATTTAGGGTAAATTCTTTGTCATTTGTTTCTAAGTTCCTTTGCAATTCTTGTGATAGAATGCATGTGAGTCATTCAATCTAACCTTGATCAAGTTTGATTATGAAGTGACTCAATCTAGTACAAGATTTTCCATGTCTTGCTTCTAGATCTTTGATCAAAGAGGTAATCAAAATTCTAGCATTTTCCTCTTGGTTGTTCCAAATCCATAACGAGGTGTTAATCTCTAAGATCCAAGGGTTCTTGTTTCATTATAAGCTTAGATCTTTAGGCTGAGAATTAGGGTGCCTTATCATTTGGTATTAGAGCCTAGGTTGCATCTTTGTGGCATACTCTAGGTTTGATTCTATCTTTAAATTCCAGCAATTTGTTCATCTTTTCTAAAAAAACTCTTTTGATTCCATTTTATCATTTGTTCTGATCTTGATTCTATCTTTTTTATCATTTTTTGGATTTTGAAAAATCAAAAAAAAAAAAAGAAAGAAAGAAAAAGATTTGATCTGGATTCCATTTTATCATTTATTCTGATCTTGATTCTATATTTTTATCATTTTTTAAATCTTGAAAAAAAAAAATTAGATCTAATCTTGATTCCATTTTATCATTTGTTCTGATCTTAATTCCATCTTCTTTACAGTCTAAACGCCTTGATAACGTCCGTATTTGAATAATTGTTCTATTCGAAATTTAGGTATTTGTGTGATTTTTATATGTCTAGAAGGTCACTTGTTTAAATTAATAGAGTAATACGTTCGTTCGTTCGATTTCTTTTCAGTGCGCAATTTATAATTGTTACATTGAATATTCTTCTTTTCTGTCTAAACGCCTTGATAACGTTCAGATTTGATTAATTGTCCTTCTATTGATATTTAGATCTGTTTGTTATCTTTAATTGTCAAGAAGGTCACTTATTAGACATTGTAACGTCATATGTTCGTTTGTTTGGTTCCTAATCAATGTGCAATTTATTCAAAATTCTGGAACAACTGTTCTTTTTATTCTATTTTTAATCTTGTTCTTGATTTTGTTACTTCATTATTTTTTCGTCTTTGTTGATTTGTAAGGCTCAATATTACAAGATTTTGATATATATTAGCCTAACATTGATCATAATTTAACCACTTTCCAAAAGCCCACCTTTGTGTGTATAAAACACGAGTGTTCTGAGTGTAAAATTAGTGAGTTGTGTGTGTGAGGTTCATGTTTTCTTGCACTTTACAATTATTTTTGCAGCATGTTTCATCAAGAGATTTCAAAAAAGTCCATGATTCGCCAAGCACAAAGACGCTTCGAGAACTATGTTAGTGATAATCCATCATGGAGAGTTTGTCGAGAAAACTTAGCTGAAATTCAACAAATCTTAAATTACATGAGCAAATTATCTCAACAGTTAAGTTTCCGGGATGAAGCATTGAAAAGAAACATTGCACAACCAATTCAAAAAAAGAAAGATTGTCTCATGCTTCAAGAAGATGTTTTATATGATGATGTTGTTATTGATAACCATAGAAACCAACAAAGAATGTGTGCAACTACATGTTCATCTATGTTCATTAGAGACAAAGCAAGAGGAAAACTAAAATGATAAAATATATGAGAAAGAAATGTTTGAAATTTGTTTGGAAAGTAAAGAGAAAGATGCTTCAGTTATTAAATTATGTCAAGAGAATATTCTAGAGGTTAAAGAAAAAAGTGATTCAGTTATAAAATTTTATGAGGAGAATATTCTAGAGATTGAAGAAAAAGATGATTATGTTAGTCAAGTATGTAAGTCGAGCATTGATTTGTATTCAAAACAATACATACATGAACTTGTGAGTGAAAAGACTTGCATTCTAACGGGTGCACTTAAACCAAGTGTACCTAATTTTTCTATGGAGTTCATGCAGGAAATTGACAAGTACATTGGAGATTAAACTTTAAAGTTTCCTTCAAATTTAGACCATAGCCAAGAACACGAGAACACGGGCAAAGGGCATAAGAAAAAATACCATTCATATTCACTTTTACATGCAGCTATGGGCGAGACACAAAAGTGAGGAACTTTAGGAGATCGATCCAGAATTCGTGATGCAAATGACTTCAAGTTTTCCTTACAAGGATATCCTTTGGATTCGAGGATGAATAATTTTAAAGAGTGGGAAGATGATAAGGATCATGAAATTCCATAAGATCTTCAACTATTCTAGAAGAGTTGGAACATTTGAAGTTAGCATAATAAATATTAATTTTCGAATTTTAGAATATTTTATGCAATTTTTCAATTTTAAACTTATTTTTAATTTTTTAGGTTACAACTTGTTTAAGTTATAAAAAACCATGAATTTAGTTGTAAAATAGAGATTTTTGCTAGAGATCATTTCTTAGAGATTTTGGGTAAATTCTTTGCCATTTGTTTCTAAGTTTCTTTGCAATTCTTGTGATAGAATGCATGTGAGCCATTCAATCTAATCTTGACTCAATCTAGAACAAAATTTTCCATATTTTGCTTCTAGATCTTTGATAAAAAATGTAATCAAAATTCTAACATTTTCATCTTAGTTTTTCAAGAGATGTTAATCTTTTAGATCCAATAGTTCTTGTTTCATTATAAACTTGGATCTTTGAACTCAGAATTAGAATTGCTTTATCCATCTTCTCATATTCTCTAGTAAGTATTATGTTCATTTCTTTCTTTTTCTTTTTTTTTTTTTTTTTTTTTTTTTTCTAATTAGGTCGGTTCAACTTCAAATTGTGGGCAGTGTTCATTGTGGGAATGTGTAATTTGTTTTTTTTTTTGTTTTTTTTTCCTTCACTTTTTTTTCATTGAAATAATTATGGGGTTTTTTTTGTTCAAAACTGTGATCTTAATTTTTTTTATCTTTCCAAACAATTCGGTGAGATCTTTTAAATGGAATAATAATAAACTCAAACTTATTTAATAAGGATATTTTTGTCAATTGAATATATTTATTTTAAAATAAATTATAGATTTTAAAATTTAGACATTCTTTTAAATGTCACAAAAATTAAACATCTCACTAATTATTTACTTAAAATTAGACATTTGCTTAATTTGCCCTTTTTTTCTAATTATTACGTTCCTCAGAAGCTTGTGGCTGTACTAAATCCACTTCCTTGATTTCTTTTTTATTTATTTTTTTTTTATTTAGCTTTTTGACCCGTTCATCTAAATAGAAACCATATCACTTTTGAGAAACTGGGGATAAGAATGAAAGTTAAAAATTTGCACTAAATAATATCGCTAAAAGACGGATTGTTTGAAATTTTATTCATTAGGACTGCAAAATAGTTAAAGAGTTGGGCATTGTGAACCCCTCATAGCTCAAACTGATCACTGAACCATATTTTTTGTAACAAAAAATGCAAAGAATTTAATATAATGTAGCATTTCAGAGTTTTTCATATCTCAGGCTGGTTCTGATCTTACAGTGTTGTACTTGTATTGGGAGTGACCATTCTACACATTTTCATTCACACACATTGAATATATTCAACTATATTCCAACAGATCAATTCTTTGTTGAAATTCTAAATCTAACAACCTTGCAGGTCACGCCATTTGAGGTATACGAGTCCTGCACGATAATGAGTGTACGCCCCAGCAACTACTAAAACGTGGAATAGTTGATGGCTGTGCCCAGCAATGTCAAACTTTCCAGGCATCCAACGCTCGGGAATCCTTGCTGCGTAAACCAGTGCTCCTAGCCCGTAAAAGATCCCCATCAGTATCTCATACCCTGTTGTGAGGAGTGCTTCGGGTAAACCCCAGAACAGAATAAGTTTGTGCAGGATAGGGGCAATCCCACACAAGCCCATGCCGAGGAAGAGGGATGCTCGAAAAGTGCGGTATTCGGGGGATTGAAACATTGGCAGCAAAGACACTATGATAGTTGCAATTCCCAGGAGGGTAATGAACCCAATATAGAGGTTGCGAAAGAAGGGGTAGCACATGAAGGAGTAGTAAACGGGAGGGTAGAAAGAGGTAGATATAAGAGCTGCAATTCCGGCATAGTCAAGCCTGAGCATTATGTATGAGACACGCTGAGAATGGCAGGAAAGAAGGTGGCAAGTGCTGCTAGCAAGCAGGCAAAACATGGCCCCGCCCAAGAATGCGTAGAAAGGCCACCGAGTAATTGGTCTCATAGCTAAGGGCGCAATCCTGTTCGCTACCTCCTCTTTCACACTTCTCTGGATTGAATCAAAAAATAAAAAACAGAACAATTAATTAGATCATATAAATAATAACATATCGAGCTGCAACATTAAATATTTGAAATCTTCACAAAATTAGTTGACATTTATTCCCATTGAAAACGCATAATCAGGAATGTAAGACTAGAAAACCACAATCAACCACTATCAGGCTTCTACAGTTATACAAATGGTCTCATTGTCACAAATAGACTCTCAAAAATGTAACAAAAGCGGGCAGCCTAGGAGTAATTGGCATGTTTTTGTTAGACCCCCGATTCTGGAAGTCTACCTAAGGGAAAACTAGTCATTAAATCATCATTGCTTATTAGTTACCGTTAGTTTGTTTTTATATTTATTACTTTTGCGTCTTAGAAGGAGGTTATGCTTATTTTGTTGTTAAGGAATTACCGCTGAGGTAATTAGGGAGAGAGTGCACCCTCTAGAATTGGTGTACATATCATGTTTTGTGGCTAGAACATTAATCAATATCATTTCTCTGGTTACTATTTCTGGTATCCCAACAAATTGGTATCAGAGCAAGTCATCCTGGGTCGAACGAAAGGATCATCAAAGGAGAGCGATGGATGAAAGGAGGGAAGAAGGAAGTATCACCAGGGAGCTGACGAAAGGGATTGAGGCTAGACTAGCGGAGATGAACAAAAATATCGAGAGACTTTTCAAAGGGATGGAGGAACAGAGGCATATGTCGCGAAACCATGACATGGCCATCGAAACTTTAACCTTGGGCAATGGCCGAGGAGAGCCTTCGACCAGCAAAGGAAGGACCCTAGAATGTGAGTCTGAAAACACAGACAAGGGAAGGAAGGAGGAGGGGATGGACGAGAATGGGATCCGACAAAAGTTCAAAAAAGTAGAGATGCCGGAATTCGATGGAACAGCCCCTGACGATTGGCTGTTTTGGGTGGAACAATACTTAGACATTCAACACCTTACGGATCAGGAGAAGGTTACAGTCACAGCAGTCTACTTTTGTGGGAAGCGCTATATTGGCTAAGGTACGAGGAGGAAGACGAACCGTTTGAAGGATGGAAGGATTTGAAACAGAGACTCTTGGACAGGTTCACACTGTCACAAGAAGGGTCCCTATGCGCTCGATTCCTGTCCATTCGCCAAGAAGGGTCGGTAGCAGACTACAGAGCTAAATTTGAAAAGTTCGCGGCACCTTTACGTAGGCTCCCACAAGAGGTAAGAGAAGCGACGTTCCTCAACAGGCTATCGGAGCAAGTTCGTGCAGAAGTCCTGTGCTTCAAACCCGTTGGGCTCAAAGCAATGATGAGGGCAGCCCAGAGGGTAGAAGACAAGGCCAAGGCCCAAGGTATGCGGATTGAATAGTCGATGAACAGGAACGTGGGTTTTAAAAACCAATCAGCTGGTATTGCTCCATTTTCAAAAACCAACGCCTCGTCATCTTCATCTTCCTCGAGCATACCGAGCCTTAAATACTCAAAGGGTAATCCCACGCGCTCAGTCGTCCTGCCCTCTCATCACTCGAGCATAAGGAAAGAAGTACCATTTCGGCGGTTAACAGACTCTGAACTGCAATCTAGGAAGGAGAAGGGTCTCTACTATCGATGTGATGAGCGGTTCTTTATTGGCCATAAATGCAAAGGGAAGGAACTTCTTATATTAGTTGTGCACGACGATATCTCTACCGAAGAATCAACGGATAGCATAGACATGGGCATGAAAGAGAATGAGGACCAAGCAGTGGCTGAAATAGCCGAGCTCTCGCTCAACACGGTGGTGGGTTTCTCTAACCCAGGAACGATCAAGTTAAAAGGAACAATAGTAGATCAAGAGGTATTGATACTGATGGATTGCTGAGCAACGCACCATTTCATTTCACCCAAAGTGGAGCAGTTAGGACTTCCGATCACCAAGACGTCTCATTTCAGGGTGATAATGGGCATCTGCAAGGGAGTCACGGTGACGCTGGGGAAATGACCATCTCCGAAGATTTTCTGCCTCTCGAGCTGGGAAGCATTGACATCATTTTGGGAATGACGTGGCTCCGTACCTTGGGAATCACTACAGTTGACTGGAAGGCCTTACGAATAACAATCACACAAGGACACCGCACGATGGTTTTACAGGGAGACCCCACCCTCATGCGAGCAGAAGTAACATTAAAAAATTTGCAAAGGTCGTGGCAACGACGCGATGCGGGTTTTCTGATCGAATAAGGGCTCTCACGGCTGATATACAAGATGAGGAGTTTGCCCAAACTGCACCATTACCCACAGTTCCAGCCGAAATTCAAGAGATACTCGATATGTACCAGGATGTGTTCCAAAAACCTGCATCTCGCCCACTGGCGCGTAACATTAACCACCGCATTCATCTGAAAGAAGCGACCGAGCCGATTAACTCCAGGACGTATTACTCCCACAGTCAGAAAATTGAGATCGAGGTGTTGGTGGCCGAGATGCTTAAGACTGGGATAATTCGCCCAAGCACTTCCCCATTTTCCAGTCCAGTCCTGTTGGCAAAGACGGACGGTAGCTGGTGTTTTTGTGTGAATTATCGCGCAATCAACAACGCCACGGTCCCGAATAAATTTCCCATCCCTGTCATTGAGGAACTTCTCGACGAACTGCAGGGGGCTCAATTCTTTACCAAGCTTGATCTTAAATCCGGTTATCACCAGATACGAATGCACGCAGACGACATAGAAAAGACTGCGTTTCGGACTCATGATGGACACTACGAGTTCCTAGTCATGCCATTCGGATTGATGAACGCCCCAGCCACCTTTCAGGCTTTGATGAATGACGTCTTTCGACCGTTCTTGCGCAGGTGCGTTCTCGTTTTCTTTGATGACATTTTAATTTACAACCCGGATTGGGAAACACACATTTGTCATGTAGGGATGGTTTTGACTATGCTGCGCGACCACTATCTCGTAGCCAACCTGAAGAAGTGTCAGTTTGGAAGAAAAAAGATTGAATATTTGGGCCATTGGATTTCAGCTGAGGGCGTTGAGGTAGATCCCGAAAAGGTGCGCGCAATGCTGGAGTGGCCCGCGCCCACTAACGTAAGAGAGCTACGCGGCTTCCTCGGTCTCGCCGGCTACTATCGTCACTTCGTGGCTAGCTACGGCACTATTGCAGCCCTGCTAAATCGTCTAACAGGCAAAAATGCTTTCCAGTGGAACGAAGAGGCACAACAAACTTTTCCCAATCTCAAGCGCGCCATGACCACTCTACCTGTTCTAATCCTACCCGACTTTGAAATATCATTTTATTGTTGAAACGGATGCCTCGGGCACAGGCCTTGGTACGGTGTTGACACAACGTTAGCGACCAATCGCGTATTTCAGCCACACTCTGTCCCCTCGCAACCAGACTAAGTCCGTTTATGAACGCGAACTGATGGCGATTGTGTTAGCAGTACAACGATGGAGGCTGTACTTATTGGGCGCTAAATTATTAGTTTGGACTGACCAACAAGCTCTCAAACATCTCGTGGAACAACGTGAAGTACAACCAGAGTACCAGAAGTGGCTATACAAGTTACTGGGATATAACTTCGAAATTCAATATCGCCCAGGCCTAGAAAACAAGGCCGCAAATGGACTGTCTCGTATGCCTCCCACACCCCAGTTGGCCGCTCTTTCGTTGCCGCATATTCTAGACTTAGATGCAGTTAAGCAAGAAGTTGAACAAGATGCTCACTTCCAACAAGTTATTCATGATATTACCACTGACCCTAACTCACGACTGCACTTCGCGCGGAAACAGAACAAACTTCTCTACAAGGGACGATTAGTTCTTGCAGCCAACTCAAACATGAAGAAAGTTGTTCTACATGCGTATCACGATTCTGTTATTGGGGGCCACTCAGGATTCCTACGCACGTATAAACGCCTGACGGTGGAGCTCTATTGGGCAGGAATGAAGACGGATGTTCAAACCTATTATGAAGAGTGCGTGATTTGTCAACACAATAAGATATCCTCCCAATCCCCCGCCGGATTATTGCAACCTCTTCTGTGTCCTGAGCGCATATGAGAAGACATCTCTATGGACTTCATTGAAGGACTACCGAAATCCCAAAGAACAGAAACCATTTTAGTTATTGTGGATCGTCTGAGCAAGTATGCCCACTTTCTGCCAATGAAACACCCTTTTACTGCCAAAATCGTGGTTGTCGTGTTTGTCAAGGAAGTGGTTCGTCTACATGGTTTCCCACGCTCCATAGTTTCTGATCGGGACAAAACTTTCATCAGTCATTTCTGGACGGAGTTGTTCCGGCTACAAGGGACAAAGTTGCACCGCAGCACAGCCTATCACCCTAATTAGATGGGCAAACCAAAATCGTGAACAAGAGTGTGGAAAACTATCTGCGATGCCTCTGTGGGGAGGATTCATCGAAATGGGCAGAATGGCTACCATGGGCCAAGTTTTGGTATAACACCATGTTCCATGCCTCCCTGCATACCACGCCATTCCAGGTTGTATATGGGCAACTTCCTCCGCCGGTAATGTATTAAGGGGATCAGAAGACAGCCACTGCCACATTGGACGATCAACTTAAAGAAAGGGATACCATGCTTGATAAGATCAAGGAACATCTACGTCAAGCACAAGAACGTATGAAACGCTACGCGGAAAAACAAGGACGTGATCTAGAGTTCCAAAGAAGGCGATATGGTTTTCCTAAAAATTCAGCCCTATAGGCAAGCGTCCCTAGCCAAGCGTCGCAATGAGAAACCGTCGCCAAAGTTTTTTGGACTCTATATGATTAAAGAACGCATTGGTAAAGTTTCTTATCGTCTGGCCCTACCTCCGGAGTCCACAATTCACCCCGTTTTTCACATATCTCAACTCAAGAAGGCCGTTGGCTCCGGGGAGGAAGCTATGCCAGACGGACCCCGCCTATCAGATGACTATGAGTGGATCGTTGAACCCAAGGAAGTGTATGCGTACCAGTAGAATGAAAGTACGACTGAAGCCGAAGTCCTGATAGCTTGGAAAGGACTTCCCCTCCCACGAGGCCACCTGGGAATGCATGGCCTTGATTAAACAACAATTCCCTGATTTCCACCTTGAGGACAAGGTGGATTTCAACGTGGGGGGATATGTTAGACCCCCGATTCTGCAAGTCAACCAAAGGAGACATCGAAGGGACAACTAGCCGTTAAATCATCATTGCTTATTAGTTACCGTTAGTTTGTTTTTGTATTTATTACTTTTGCGTCTTAGAAGGAGGTTATGCTTATTTTGTTGTTAAGGAATTACCTCTGAGGTAATTAGGGAGAGAGTGCACCCTAGAATTGGTGTACAGATCATGTTTTGTGGCTAGAATGTTAATCAATATCATTTCTCTTGTTACTATTTCTGGTATCCCAACAGTTTCCTCAACTATGAGGTCGTCGTACTTAAAAAAAACTTGGAAATGTACATTACTTGATGGACATCTCCAAGGAAGGAAAACTTTTGTCTGGATACAAATATCTAAATCCAGACCCTAATACAGGATCCAATCACGGGCGGGCAAGCAGAAGTAGAAAGTTTATAGGACAAGTTTTAGGTAAATTTTGGATCAGAGTAGGAAAATAAACCAGTTTCTTCTGAATTGTTCCGAGAAAAAAAAAGCAAGAAGAAGCTAATAACAAATAAATCCATAAATCTAATAACAAAGCATGTAAATGGAAATATTAGAATTGAGCATACAGCTTACCAGAACACAGTCATCGGTTTGATTTCCATGGGAGAATAGCTCGGGTAAGCAATTGTAAAGAAGTTCAACAACATGCCAAGGAGACAGGGATGAAAGCATGTCCATTGATGGCAATGCAGTCTTCAACTCCTCCCTGAATTTTTGCAGATCAGGGAAATGAGGCAAGGAAGGAAGGCATGCCAAGAGTTCTGCTTGCAATTTGTGCAGATCGGCTTTCTTCAACATGTCGGGCAAATGTTGAAGAGGATGCATATCAGCAACATCAGGAATTTTTGTTGCAGTGTATATGGTAAGGGAGAGAAAGAGGAAAAATCCAATTAAATGCCTGAAAAATAAAGTATTCAAGTGAACAGGATGCTTGTGGAAAGAAAGAAAAACCAGAACATAGTTTGGTATTGGATAAAAAGTATGATATTTCTCACAGTGACGGTGGGGCAAAAAAGAGGGAGAAATTGCCCACCAAAGAACAGAGACTTGAAGATTGTTGCTTTAAAAGATTAATCCAACCAAAGTGTACAAGACTAATGTAAAGAAAGAAACTTCTTTAACAGTGTCATGAACTTGAATACACTACAATTCAAGCCTACAGATTTATTCAAAGCTTGATCCATATTCCTTGGTGCATGTTCTTATTGCAAGTCACATTGCCATGTCTGAAAATATTATTACTTGGCTTTTTATCTCTCCAGCTTCTATTCAAAAAATTACATCAAACAAGCGGGCACCATGGGCTTATGGACAAAGTCCACATTATGCACAACATTTCTCAGAATTTAACAATCTTAAAAACACATGTCTCGGTACATCTAGTGTAAAGCTCGATCATTTAATTTGAATAAAGCTTATCAGAATTCCACAACAACAAAGCAAAGAAATGTGCCAGCAAATATTCTTTATCAATCTCATTAATATACAAACTAAGAGGTTATGGATTAGCCTAATGGTCAAAAGAATCTTGGGAAATGTAACGAGTTCAATCCAGGGTCATCATCCACCTATATAGTTTCTTTGACAGCCAAATTTTAATATCAGAAGTCCATAAGATCAAAGCAAAAAAAATGTGCCAGCAAATCTTCTTCTCAATCACATTAGCATACAAACTAAGAGGTTATGGAGAACCACCATGGAGTGGTCTAGCGGTCAAGTAGAGTCTTGGGATGCTTAAAGTAATGCATTCAATCCATAGTAGCCACTTACCTAGGAATTAATTGCTTACGAGATTCCTTGACATTCAAATGTTGTAGGGTCAGGCGGTATGCGTCACATTAGTCGAGGTTCGCGCAAGCTGGATAGCCACGGATATCAAAAAAAAAAGCCTAATTGTCAAAAGAGTCTTGGGATGTAATGGGTTCAATCCATGATAGGAATTAATTTTTTATGGTTTCCAGTCAAATGTAAGTTGTATTCTCCAGTAATAACAGTCGAGGTGTCATAGCTAGAACACTCACAAATAACAAAACACACTCACACACACACACAAATTTCAATGCTATTAAAAACCCTCGATGAAACAGTAGCTAGAAGAATGGAAGAAATTGCTTACGTCCAAACATTAAGAGTCTCATTGTGTATGGAAAAGATGCTGAGGAGTGTCTGCTTCATTGGCCAATCAGCACGGTAATGTCCCAGGATGAATTCGTTATCCCTCATGTAGGCTGGTAAAGCATGGTACTCAACCAACTGATACTTCACCTTCTTCCAAAGTCTTTTCCCCTTCCCATCCTTGGAAGAGTATTTTTTATGGGATTCCATTGTTGCATCAGAAACTTTAAATTTCTCAGTCATTTCATCATACGCATCCATCCCCTGCTCAGCCAGATTACCAACACGCTATGATCAATAATGCACCTATATTCTTCCTCTCAAGCCAATAAACTCAAATTAAGAAACAATTAAAATGCCAGTCAAAACATCGAAACCGATTATACAAAAACGTATCAAACAAGAATGAAAACAAAGCCAATTTCAATGCCTTTTTTACAAAATCAAACACAGAGATGAAATTAGAATCAACCAAAACTCGGAGAATTGGGTAAGAGAAGAAAACCCCAGAAGAAACTAAGTAAAATTACCAAAAATTGGAAAAAACCCAGGAAAATAGAGATGCGTAGAAGCAAACCCTCGTCCCCTCCAGCAGCAACAATGGCGAAAAAAGTGAAAATTAGCGAACAGAACTCTGCATTTCGAAGAAGAAGAATGATGCGATCAAGTTAAAACGAAAAGAAATGCATGAAAATGAGAGAAAACAGGAAATCAAACCACAAAATTGCGCAGGGGGAGGGTCGAAATGATGAATTGGCGATGGTGATATCTGGGAGGAAGCTTAGATGTTTACGAAAAGGAATTTAAATATGGCGCAACCTGGAGAAGAGAAATAGGGAGATTCGTTGGCGAGATGCGAAGATGCCAAGTATGAATTTGGTTGGTACAACTTCAATTTCTCCTCTCAACAGAACCGCACAAGTTTTTTTTTTTTTTTTTTTTTTTTTTTGTTTCTTGTTCCTCTCTCTCTCATTTTCAACCTTTTAAAGTAATTAATTAATGAGTTACTTGCAGTTGGATCAAATTCATCAAGGCCGCCATATTTGTTAAGGCTTTATTTTCCGATAATATTCTCTTCCAATTTTTGTCTCTTCTTTTTAAAGGCAATTTTTGTCTATTTTTTAATTAAAACTACACAAACTTTGCTTCTTTTTTTTCAGGATAATACAAACTTTGCTTTCTTTTTTTAATTAATTTGATAAGTTATCAACTTAGAATATAACAAGGGGAGTTTTGATGTATAGCAAAAGAAAATCAAAAAAAATTCATCCATAACAAATTTATAAAAATATTTTATATATAGCAAAAAAAATGGATCGTTTAGGTAAAATGATCAATATACTCTTGTCTCAATCAATCATTTCAATTGATAACTTTTAATAAGTAGTTTAATTTCAGTCATCAATCAGTAGTTCGGTTAATAAATTCAAACGGATAAATTTAATCTACTTACTAACCGGCTTTAATCAATTTGTTAAAAAGATGGATAAAATTAAAATTTTTAAAAAACAAATGAAAAATTGTTATGTAATTTTTTTTTTTTTTTTTGTTTAAATGCTATAATTAAAATACACTAATCAAAAGTTGTTACCAAAAGTAATTTTCTTTATAATAATTGTTACATTCACTTCCTTTAAATTAAATCGGAAAGATTCTCAAGGTAAATTTCTCAGATGAAATAAACGAAAAAAAAAAACCATTTATTTTGACAATCTCTATGTAAACATGTTTTTTTTTTTTTTTTTTTTTTTGTATTTATGAGCAAACCAAACTCTTTTAACTCTCAAATTTAAAATATATCATTGCCTCAATGAAGTTTATATAATGTTAATTTTATCTATAAGATTTAAGGTATTTCAATGAATTAATATTATAGATGATATTGATATTCTATCCTTTGATGAATTATATCACAATGGGTGAGATAACAACAAAGAACTTGTGAGGATATTCATAGATTAGCTAAGCATACTTTATATATTAGCACTTGATCAAAATTGAAACAAACATTTTTTACCAAAAGAGTACGTAGTGCAATTGTTTCATTGTTTGATATTAATTTAGTTCAAGATGAGTTATGGTCTACTTTTTTTTTTTTTTTTTTTTGAAACAAACAATTCCATTAAACCAAACGAACAACACAACAAGACCGGTCTTTCTCCAAACTGGAGGACACCGCGGGGGGAGAACCCCCCACCAAAAGAAAGTTCCAGAATCCTTCAAAGAGGATAAAAAGTTCCAAACAATAACAGACTCACAGGGGCTTTTGGCCAACATATCAGCCACCCCATTACAAGACCTATTACAAGAGAGAAAAAACACTTTCTCTAATCTTTGGGCAAAATTCCCAATATCATAAACAATGTTCTTAAATTCAGTCAAGTCTCTCTCCACACCCTGCAGAGCATTAACGACCTCCTTAGCATCTGATTCCACAATCAGAGGAGGGATCCAAGAGCAAAGTTCCACAGTGTTCCTCAAGCCCTCTGTGATCGCCACCCCTTCAAGGACTTTAACTGCACAGTTCTTAAACCCAGACTTGATCCCCGCAATAATCGGCCTCCCATTGCCATCACGAACGATCCAGCCAATTTTTCCTTTTCCCGACCTAGGGCAAACAGAGGCATCCGCATTGAGCTTCCAAAAACCCTGCGGCGGAGCTTCCCACGAATCCTTCAGCTGCTCCCTCGAACTCCCAACGGCACCCGAGGATCCTGAAAAAGAAACATAGAAAGCATCAATCATCTTAGCAACACAAGTCTGGAGCCTAAGGAAATTTGCACACCCATTGCCAATCAACACCTGGTTCCTGAAATTCCAAAGGCTCCAGATAACGATCAAGGCTTTAAACCTCTCCTTTTTACCGATTTTCAAACAAAGCCTCTTCCAAAAATCAATACCCATCCCCACCTTCGAAAAATAGTTCTTAAAATCCACCAAGGAGGGGAACACATCCATCCACAGCCTGGAAGCAAACTTACACTCTTTAATAATATGCATATTAGTCTCATAATTCTTATGACAAAGAGGGCACCTACTATCCACATCCACCTTCCTACCTACAATATTACACCTAGTTGGGATTGCATTAGCGATAACATTCCACGCCCCTATCTTAACCTTAGGGTGACAACGGGTATTCCAGAAGCTTTCCCAGACCGAGGATCAAATTAATGAGTTATGGTCTACTTCACTGTACTAAAAAAAGACAAAACAAAAAACAAAACTTTTTTTGAATTGAAATTAATGAAGAGTTATAATAAATATTTATCAATGGAGGGGTTGTTTTTTTTTTTTTTTTGTCAATATAAACATTTTACTGGTAATATTTAGGTACTGGTAATATTTAGGTGTCATCGTACAATATTAATGATATATTTTATGTTTTATCTATGGTTCATAACTATTGCTTTTCTTTAAAAAATTTTAGAAATAATAAATCATCATAATCTAAGAAATTAAAACAAAAAATATATGGTCAACTAATCTTAAAAATAAAATATGGTCAACTGTAGTGATCACGTACACTAAAAGTTGAATAATCTTGATTTTGAAGTTGGTAAATCTACTAAGTTTTTTTTTGTTTTTTTGAAATAAAGAACCATTCATTAATAATAATAACAAAAAAAAATAAAATAAAAAAAAACACTTGATTCCCAACAAGTAGCTAGGAAGCCACATAAACGCAAAAAATTAAAAAATTAAAAAAAATAAAAATAATAGCGCAAGTGCTTTGATTCCAATCCACAACTCCGATTAAAATTGATCACAATTAAGAGAGATAAAATAATTCTAACAAAATGGACGAGCTCAAAAATTTGTTGAGTTTTGATGAGATTTGGTGGTTAAACCAGCTAATATAATGCATACTTAACACCACCAAATGAAAAGAATAGAGCTCTCTCACCATATTGGAACGAAAACACCTTTTGAAGGAAGCAACACATCAACCATATTGTCACACCATTCCCTTAATCTCTGCTATCAATGTCTGCTCCTCTACCTGTTATTACTGCTTCTACCTGCTAGTACTACTGCTCATTTACTTCTGTTTGTAATTGCTTCTGTTTTTAGCATTAGTTAGTATGTGACTTCTAATCAATGCCATTATTACTCTTACATGCTCTCTTTTGTATTTAAGCAGTATTAGTGAATATATGAATGTATCAATGAAATACTAAAAGCTCCAGCTTTTCCTAAACAACTCGTTCGCTTACTTTCTCAGCTCTCTCTGCACTCCTATGTTTCTCTTCTCCTATAATAAAAATTCATTTATCAATAAGCTCTTGATCTACAAAAAAAGGCAAAAAAAATCAAAACTATCACCATAATTACTTTTACTATGTAGATAAAAAAGAGGCTAGAAAGTGGAATCACTGAATGAAAAGTTGTTATGTGTTAATACATTCTATTTTTATTAATTTTCTCAAAATGAGAGCTAAATATTGATTTTCAAAATTAAACTCATGACGTGAATGTTGAATTGAACTACCATCAAATAATGAGACCAACATGTCATTGATTTTTTCAATAAAATAATTTGAAAATGTCAGAAAAAGGCAAGTATGTGAAAAAAAGAGCCTTAGTAGCCTAAAAATTTTGAAAAACGTTAAACGGGCTAGACTTTGGTAAAAAGTGCCTAAGTAGCCTAAAAATTTCGAAAAACGGTTAGACGGACAAGACTTTTGTAAGAAGTGCCTTAGTAGCCTAAAGTTCGAAGGAGTACTCCAACGGGAAAGTCTTTGTAAAAAGAGCCTAAATAATCAAAAAATTCGTACATACATGCATGGGAGGTGAAAAATCGAAAAAGTGCCTAAGTAAAAAGTAAAACTTTCGAAAATACATCTACTCACTAGCATAAAGTCAGAAAAATGAGGGTGCTTACCGAAAAGGCAAGCTACGGTGGATGCTTTCCAAAAGTCCAAAATGCAAAGCAAGTCTCCTCCCACTCTTTGGAAAAATCGAGAATTCTAGCTTAGTGAGAGGCAATTTTCAGCCAAAAAGTTTTGGAATGGAGTTTTTTATGAATAAGATAAGTTAGGAAAAATCTCTATGAATAAATATTTTCCTTAAAAGACAAGGTGACTTTTTCTTTGAATATAAATATTATCTTGGAAAAATATTCTTAGAAATAAGAATGTGGCCATATTAATATTATTATTCTTAGAACAAATATTTTCCATAACCTTAAAAAGTATTATTTTTTGATATTATTTAGGAAAAAATAGTCTTAAAAAGAGTATGGCCTAACTAAAATTCAAGGGTAATCCTTTCATAAAGCATAAAGAGATGACTCTTTAACATCCGAAAACGTTGGAAAAAGCAATTGGCTAACTACTCTTCAAAATCCGACGATTCAGGAAAGTCAAAAATGAAGAGTAAGGGTAATGTTATAGGCCAAATTATCCATAAATATTTGGACAAGGCTGGGACCCCACCAGGGGGTCGGCCAAATGGAGGCCACCACCCTCAAGGGGTCGGCCAACTTCATGCCGACCCCCGAAGTCGGCCAAGTAAGTTCGGCCCCTCTAAGGGTCGGCCAAGGAAGGCCTCAACCCCTTAGGGGTGGCCCTTGCAGCCTCGACCCTCTCGGGTTAGGCAAAAGAAGGCGAACACCCCTTAGGGAGAATTTTGTTGACGCCAGGACTCCCCTATAGATGATCGAGTCCAAGTAACGACTGGAGCCGCTGATAAACGACCAGGAGTTACGCCAACTGGGTCAGTCCGAGTGGATTGGTCGTGGAGGTTAGGACTCTCCAGTGGACAAGTCGACCGAGTCCAAGTAACATTTAGAGACGTTGCATCCCATGAGTCCTAGGATTACAACGAGTAGGCTAGCCCGAGTGGGTTGTTCGTGGAGGTTAGGACTCTCCCCCAAGAATCGACAGAGTCCAAGTAACGCATGGAGGCGCTGCATCACGTGGCGTCCCCAATTACAACGAGCAGGCCAACCCGAATGGGTTGGTCGTGGAGGTGAGCACCTGTAAGGGTTAACCGAGTCCAAAGTCAACCTTTAAGGAGATCGGTCGACTAGGGCAGTCCGAGTGGATTGGTCGTGGAGGTTAGGACTCTCCTATGGATGATTCGACCAAGTCCAAGTAACGCTTGGAGACATTGCACTCTCGTAGCGTCCTAGCGTTACAACGAGAGGGCTGCACCCTTAAGGAGTCACTCGTGGAGGTGAGGACCTGCAAAGGTTGACCGAGTCCAAGTAACTCCTAAGTCAAAGTCGTTACACCTTCAAAGGGTAACGGTCAGAAGTTATGCCGGTATTCACTTCCGGCTTAACGACAAACGTTTCCAACGACCGGCCATTAAGTCGCCCATAAGTGAGCTACAAAGGTTACGAAACCGACTTCTATAAGAAGCCAGATCATTCTCCATTTCAAGGGAGGCGAATCCTAAGAAAAACTACGCTAAGTATACTTAAGTCGTTCTAAGTTCTAAATGACCTCTAAGTTACTCTGCAGAAACTCTTACTGACATAGGCAGAGGCCCTGTGGGCCGGCTCACACCACACCAGTGTGTCCTAAAGTTGTTCTTTTTTGCAGGTTTCTCATCTCGGTAATACAAATTATACTGTGGATATCTATTGACTATTTTTTGACATCAACAATATTATAAACTATGGAGGAGTAAGTACAAAAGATGAGATAGAAAATAAAACAATTAACAATCGCAACAAACATTTTAGTGAGTCGAAAATAACTGAGATTTATATACGTTGTATTATTATTTGTTGATGCCGAAAAATGGTCAACGGATATCCACAGTGAATTTGTTTAAACTGAGGACGAAAAGGCCTGCAAAAAAGCAAATTTATGACACACCGGTGTGGTGTGAGCCACAGGGCCTCCGATGTCTAAGTCAGAAACGGAATTAGGGAGAATATTTTAAAGCACTAAGAATGGCGTAAGGGTACTTAGCTTAGAAACCGTCCCTTGAAAGGGAGAAATGACTTGACCTTTATAGCAGCCGGTCTTGTAACCGTTGCAGCTCACTTATGGCGATATAATGGTCGGCCGTTAGAAACGTCTGCCATTAAACCGGGTATGAATGTCGGCGTAACTCCTGGCCGTTACCCTTTGGAGGTGTAACGGTTTTGATTATGGACTCGGTCGACTCTTCGAAGAGTCCTGACCTCCATACATTACTTGGACTCGGTAGACTCTTCGGAGAGTGCTGACCTCCATGGCCCATCCACTCGGATGGACCTACTCGTTGTAACGGGCGACGCCACGGGGTGCAGCAACTCGAGACGTTACTTGGACTTGGTCGACTCTTCGAAGAGTCCTGACCTCCATAGCTCATCCACTCTGATGGACCTACTCGTTGTAACGGGCGATGCCACGGGGTACAGAGCCTCCAAACGTTACTTGGACTCGGTCGACTCTTCGGAGAGTCCTAACCTCCACGGCCAATCCACTCGGATTGACCTACTCGTTGCTGGACCCGAGAAGGGTGAGGCTGTAAGGGCCGACCGCGAGGGGGTCCTAGCCTTCCCCCGGGGGATCGACAATGGGCTTGGCCGATCCCTTGGGGGTCGAGGCCTCCATTTGTCGACCTCGGGCGGTCGGCGTTGGCTTCTTTGTCCTTCGTCTGGTCCCAATATCTTCCAAGTCTTTTGAGATATTTTTAGGTTATAACATTACCCCCACTCTTCATTTTCGAGCTTTTCAGATTCTTTAAGAGTAGTTTAAGTTCTTGCCTCTTTTTCGAAGTTCCGGATGCTACAAAGTAATCTTTTTACGGAAGTATTTACTTGAAAATCACTTAGGCCATATTCTTTTTCAAGAACATCTTTTCATAAATAATATTCAAATAAATAAAGTTTTGAGGTTATGAAAATATTCATTCTAAGAACAATTATATTAAAATGGTCATATTCTTATTTCTAAGAATATCTTTTCCAAGATAATATTCTTATTCAATGAAAAATCACTTCTCTTTTTAGGAAAATATTTATCCTTTAGAGATTTCCCATAACCTAACTTTTTCATATAAACTCCCTTCCAAAACTACACCCTCCTTTTACCCTACCTTGGCCGAAAATTGCCTCTCACTAGGCTAGTATTTTCAATTTTTTCAAAGGGTGGGGGACCCTTGTTTTTCGTTTTGGATTTTTGGAAAGCATCCTTCGTGCCTTACTTTTTCGGTATGTACTCTCCTTTTTATGACTTCACGCTAACAGTTAGACATATTTTCGAAAATTTCACTCTAACTTAGGCACTTTTTCGATTTTTGCCCGTTACGCATGTATGTCCAAATTTTTGGATTATTTAGGCTCTTTTTTCAAAGACTCACCCCTTAGAGTACTTTTCCGAATTTGTAGGCTATTTAGGCACTTTTTATAAAAGTCTTGCCCATTTAACTTCCTTTCGAGATTTCTAGGCTACTTAGGCACTTTTATAAAAAAAAAACTTACCTTTTTAACCGCATTTTGAAACCTTTAGGTTACGTAGGCACTTTTTATAAAAAGTCTTGCCTTTTTCACCGCTCTTTGAAACCTTTAGGTTACTTAGGCACTTTTATAAAAATTCTTGCCTTTTTTACTGCTTTTCGAATTTCGTAGGGTACTTAGGCTCTCTTAGAGACTCACCTTTTCCCTAACTTAGCTAATTGCATATTACTTCTTACTTTAACTGTCATGGATCCTTCGTCTGACTACGAGACTGAATCCCTTCACCTTCGAGCTTCCTCGTCACTTAAGAGGACTTAGCGAAGAGCCTTGGCGATGGGGTCGGGATCTCAACTGTCAGCGTCCATTTTAACTCAGGAAGACTTGGACCAGTTCCTTATTCCGACCGAAATTACCCTTCGGCTTCCGCTGGCTTCGGAGATGTAAGCCCATCCTCCTCCGAGCGAGGTGGCCTTTTACACCACCATGTTCGACCGGGGGGTGCGGCTTCCCCTCATACCGTCTCTTCAAGAGTTCTTGGGTATGGCAGGGCTGGCTCCCAATGCCTAGAATGTCTTCTTCGATGTTCACAGCCTTTGGGTGCCCACCGGCTTCGAAGGTCCCTTCAGTGCCAGAGACCTTCTTTCGCTGTATCGCTTCTGCCAGCATCCCGACGTCACTGCGGGCTGCTACCTGACCCCTAGAAGCAAGCTTTCTCCTTTGGTGGCGTGCCCCAACTTTCAGAAGGGGTGGAAGGAGTGCTGGTTCTTTGCTGGAGGACCTTGGGCGGCCCCAGGCACCGATGCCTTGCTGGCAACTCCCACTATCTTCGGGACATATGGTATGCTTCCTTCGCCTTGGCTTTATCTAGTTTTTGGCACTATACTAACTTTTTATTTACAGTGCACATGAAACTAATCCCAGCTCCCGGGTAATGAAGTTGTACGTGACTGTTATGTCCTATCCTGAGGAGGTCACTCGTAGTGTGGAGTACCTGACCACGAACTCGCTGGCGCTGTATAACCTCCTTTCAGCTTTAGCCATGCCAGTCGATTCTAACTCGGAGTCACCCGTCCCGTAGGAGGGATCCGCTTCAGGTATGCAACTTACTTTTTCTCTAACTTTGCATGCCTCGAATACTGGAAATATGAGTTGTCACCTTTTACCGTGTTCAGTCGCGAAGGAATACGAGCCTTCGCTGAGGCGCGCCTTTGATGTAGTGACGCGCCAAACATCTCGCCCCCTGCTAGGCCTCCTACCAACGATACAATGGACCTTACTTCGGAGGGTTACTCTCTTCCTCCTGGTGACAACGAAGATCTTCCCTTCCCTGAAGTTCTAGAGGACTTGGATGTTGGGTCGGAATCGGAGTTCGACGGACCCAGTCTCGAACTTGACCATGTACCCTCTCCGGCTCGGACCGGCTCATGCAGGCCTCGGACGCCTGTACACAGCCTTCCCCTAGATTCGACTCCTACCTCTTGTTAGGGCCGCATTGTCCTACTTTGGACCCACATGAGGAAAAAACTCTGGCCTTCAAGTTGTGGAGTGAAGTGGGGTCTTCTTCAGCTATTTTTCCCATAGGAGATGCCTCCCTGGTCCTAGAAAAGGGGACTCGTCTGATGCACGAGGTATAACAACCCTACTTTTCACAGTTATACTTTGATTTGAGTACGCATGCTAACTTGTACCTTGGTTTCTTTTTGCAGGTATTCATGCACTTTGCTTCAGCTTCTCGTCACCTCTCGGAGAACTTGCGTCACGCTGCTCTTCCTTGTCTACCAGTACTGACAAGCTTAAGTGGGAACTGGCACAGGCTCGGAAAGCTCAGCGAGTCACCGAGGCTGCCTTAGCCGCCTCTCGTACCTCTATCGAAACAGCTCAGGGTCTAGCTGCCCGCGCACGCCAAGATGACTTACCTACGATCGCCCGCTTTTGACGAGAGTTGGCTTCTGCTGAAGGGAAGCTCAAGAATGCTCCATGTCTAGCTAACCTTGTGAAAGGTTCTCTTGCCTTTGTGATTATGGAAAACAACGCCGGTGAGGCTGTCATTAGCTGGGCACTGGACCGAATTCAAGAGGGGGTTAGCTATGGCAACCTTCTTCCTCTCTTTTGGTCACTTTGTTCCAGCACCGCGGAGAGAGTCGCCGACCCTTCCCTGCCAGCCTTCGAGTTTGGACTTCCAAATGACCCAGCCCAAGCTGCTTGCTATGACTCCTGCATCTTTCAAGGCGTGCCGGACAGAAGCCAAGCTCTTCCAGCTAGGACAACACCTACCCAAGCCGGACTAGTCCGACCGTCTTCCAATAGGCGCAGCTCTGGAGGGTCTTGTTGACTTTTACCTTGCTTTCCATTTTACCTTGTAGCACTTTATTTTGTAGTCTCTACTTTTTCATCTTGGTTGTAACCGAGGAACTTTTTCTATGAATGAAATGATGAATTTTTTTCTATTTTTTTCTTCTCTATCTCATATACCCCCAATTTAAGTTTATGAAAATGAAGTCAATACACTTAAATTAAGATGGACAAAATTAGGAAAACCATCACTTTTTATTCATCAACAACTTGAATTGCAATCTTTTGAAAGTACTTTTTCAAGTGCTAAATCGCTCCAAACATGGAAGACTTCGCTGTTGTAGGAGAAATTGGTGTCACCTCGTCGACTTCGTGCAACAATTTTGCAAGGATGCTAGACTTGTCTAGGATCTTTACCGGAACGATTTTGTCCGCCTTAACTTCACAGGCGACCTCTGACTTTTCCAAAGTATCGGCTTTGGCACTTTGGGACCCTAGTACTTACTTGTCTTGTACCCCCACAGGTGTTGTTATTTGGACAGCCTCACCTGGCATGGGTCCCCTTTCAACAGTCTTCTTTTTTAGGGACTTTTTACCACTCCCCGTAGGGCCGTGTGGTAGCATTCCCTCGAGGACAACTGTTCACCTCTAACTTGGCACACCCTCATAGGAGTAGGGAACTTTATCACCTTGTGGTAGGTTGACGCGAGTGCCTTCAACCCATGAATCGTAGGTCTCCCCAATATAACGTTGTAGGCAGAATTGTCGTTCACCATAAAAAATGACGAAGTGTAGGACTATGTTGTCCCCTTCACCAAAGGTCACTAGAAGCTCAACCGATCCTTTAGGGATCAAAGTGCTCCCGCCAAATCTGACTAGGGGAGTCGAATTCAGCTTGAGCATTTCCCTTCCCAGCTTCATGGCGTCGTAAGCTTTCAGCGACACCACATCCGTCGAGCTGCCTCCTTCAATGAGGATCCTTCTGACGCAGATGTTGGATATGGTCAGGGACACCACCAAGGCGTCATTGTGCGGCTGGTGCAGTGCTACAGCCTCCGCAGCAATGAAGTCCAGTTACTCGTCCACTGCTTCCATTATCCGCACCTCTTCGCCCCTTAGGGTGCCTCTGGCCTGCCTCACTTTGTCCTTTCTACTTCGGTTGGACCCTCTACCAGCCGGCCCTCCGATGATGGTTCTGATCTCTAGCGGCGGTGGTGACTTTTCGCCACCCTTTTTCTTTCTAGGGGACTTAGATACTTTTTCACCATCTCCCACGTACTTATCCAATTTTCCCCTTCCAATGAGGGACTCTATGGACTCTTTCAGGTCGTAGCAGTCTGAGATAGCGTGACCATGGTCCCGGTGGAATAGACAATACTTGCCTTTATTCCTTTTATTGGACCCTGCCTTAATCTGACTTGGCCACTTCAGCTCCTCCTTATCTTGAATTTCCATCAAGATATGCTCGACGAGAATATTCGTAGGGGTGTATCTCTCGAATCGACTAGAGGGTAGCCCTCGTCGTTCGACATTCTCTTTTTTCACCAGGCGCTCCTCCGCCCTACGTTTTCGCGATTCTTTGTAACTAGCCTCGCGACGGCTGTCGGACTTCTCGCGCTCTGGAAGGGAGCGCCCTCCTTCTGTGCCTTTTCGGGAGTTGACTAGCTCTCCTGCACTCATGTATTTTTTAGCCCTTGTTAGAGGCTTAGCATAGGTGAGTGGAGCCTTTTTCCCTAACGACCACAGAAATTTTTCATCCCTTAGTCCTGCAACGACTGCTGCGAGAGCAGTGCTGTCGTAATACCCTTCAATGTCCAGCACCTCGCTGTTGAAGCGGGCAATGTACTCCCGAAGGGTCTCCTGGCTTCTTTGCCTCACGATCAGTAAATGTGTGACCGGTTTCTTCTGATCTTGCCCTCCTAGGAACTGGGTGACAAATGCCCTGGCCAGCTCTCTAAAAGAGGCAATGGACTTACGTATTAGCTGTCTGAACCATCTTCGAGCTGGTCCCACAAGCGTGAATGAGAACACTCGACACTTAATCGCGTCCCGGACTCCATGTAGCTCCATCCATGTCCGGTAGGAATCTAGGTGCTCGACAGGATCCGTAGACCCGTCGTACTCCTTGATTGCAGGGAGTTTGAATTTAGATGGGACGGACTCCTCCATTACTTCGTAAGTGAAGGTAGGGTCGACCTGGTCGACCAGGCTGTCAAGGTCCAGTTCGTCTTCGTCCTGTACCTTCTTCATGTTCCTCAGCTGGTCTTGGAGGAGACGAAGTTGGGCCAGCCAAGGTTGTGTCTCTGCTCCGTCACACCCTGCCTCTTTTCGGCGTTGGTTGATCACGTCCCTGAGATCCGTTCCCAAGTTTGATCCTGCCGTACGGGCACTTGGAATTTTTGGGAGATGTGGGGTGGATGATCCTCGTGTGGTACTCTTTGGCTAGCTACTCCGACTGACTGTGTCCGAGAAGACTCCACCGTTTTTTATCCAATCCTCTAGTGGATCGAATACTCCTTCATTCGGTCATTACCGCCCAGTCGAAGTCGTTCGACCGGTCTTCGGTGCCAGGAATGCGCCTTTTTCGGCGCCTCCGTAGCTGGGACTTTCCCTTTGGCAGGGTCCCGGACCAACGGAGCTGTTTTTTCTGCCACAGCCTTTTTCTTGGTAGGCTGTCGTTGCGCCACCTCCTACTGTGCTTGTTGGTTCCCAGCATCAGCTACCTGAGCCGGAGGTGGTTGCCGGAGCAACTCCACTAGGCGACTCAAACTCTTCGCCATCCCTTGTACTCGTTCTACCAAAGCCGTAAACTTTGGATCTGCAAGCTCCGGTTCTTGCCCAACTACCGCACCCTTAGGATCCGAGTGGCGACATGAATGACGTCATGTCCTCTGGAGGCAATCCTCCTCTGAGCGTGCTCGACGTTTGAGTCGTCGTCGACACCGTGGTGGTGGCCGTTTTCAATATTCGACATTTTTGCAGGAAAATGGATTGGAATTTTAGCATTTTTTAGGTAGAACACTCTCATCCCCGCAGACGACGCCAATTGTTGATGCCGAAAAATGGTCAACGGATATCCACAGTGAATTTGTTTAAACTGAGGACGAAAGGGCCTGCAAAAAAGCAAATTTTGGGCACACATGTGTGGTGTGAGCCACATGACCTCTGATGCCTAAGTCAGAAATAGAATTAGGGAGAATAGTTTAAAGCACTAAGAATGGCTTAAGGGTACTTAGCTTAGGAACCGTCCTTTGAAAGGGAGAAATGACTTGACTTTATAGCAGCCGGTCTTGTAACGACTGCAACTCACTTATAGCGATATAATGGTCGGCCGTTAGAAACGTCTGCTATTAAGTCGGGTATGAATACCGGCGTAACTCTGTTGTTACCCTTTGGAGGTGTAACGGTCTTAATTCTGGACTCGGTCGACTCTTCGGAGAGTCCTGACCTCCACGGTCGACCCAAAGGGGTCGACCTACTCGTTGTAACGGGCAACGCCGCTGGGTACAGGGCCTCCATACGTTACTTGGACTCGGTCGACTCTTCGGTAAGTCCTGACCTCCACGGCCCATCCACTCGAATGGACCTACTCGTTGTAACAGGCGACACCACGGGGTGCAGCGCCTCCAAACGTTACTTGGACTCGGTCGACTCTTCGGAGAGTCCTAACCTCCACGGTCAATCCACTTGGATTGACCTACTCGTTGCCGGACCCGAGAAAGGGGGGGCTGCAAGGGCCCATCCCGAGGGGGTCCTAGCCTTCCTTGGCCGACCGGTTGCAAGGGCTGACCCCGAGTGGGTCCTGGCCTTCCTTGGCCGACCCCTAGAGGAGTCGGACTTGTTTGGCCAACCCCCTAGGGGTTGTGGCCTCCATTTGGCCGACCCTCGGGGGGTCGATAATGGTGAGGCCGACCCTTAAGGGGTCAGAAAAGGACTTAGCCGACCCCGGGGGGTTGGGCCCTTCATTTGGCCGACTCTCGGGGGGTCGGCAATGGCGTGGCCGACCCTCGAGGGTCGGAAAAGGCATGGCAGCCCTCCGGGGGGTCGGCAAGGGCGTGGCCGACCTCCGGGGGGTCGGCGTTGGCTTTTTTGTCCTTCGTGCGGGTCCCAATCTCTTCCGAGTCTTTCGGGATATTTTTAGGTTATAACATAATTCTTTTTCAAATAACAATCATTTGAAGTAATTCACAATGATTGGTATACCTATATGTTGTATTACTATTCATTTTTAAATAACAAGAACTTTTGAAATCCATTTTTTAACAAAAGATTTGAAACTCTTATAAAATGGTGGAGTGTTTATTTTGAATGTTTAGACATGAGGAATTATTTTAGTGATTATAAAGAAGAAATTGTAATAATAGCTCGTTTGTATAAAGTTTTTGTGATTATAAAAGCTCGTTTATAAAATCTTCATAAATATTCAAAACAAACATCCATTAATAACAATGATAATTTAATAATTTGAAATAAAACTAATGAATTTATAATTGAATAAAGAATAAAGAATGAGAATAGTGATAAATACTTGTTAATACTTGTCATTTTTAAATTTTTGAATTTGAAATTTATAGTGATATAATGAGAAAATGAAAACTCGTTCGAGAAAAATGATATAGAAATTATACCTGCGTGAGTTTTATTGTCTTTTAAGTGGAATTTAAATAGTAGTTAACTAGTTATAATTATTTTATTTAAAAAATAAAAAAATCCTTTGTAATCTTCTTTGTTTGTATGTTTATATGGAGAGAATTTAAGGGAGAGAGAGAGAGGTATTTAATGGGGGAGAGTGTAAGTTATTGTTGTTGTTGGTAATTAATATTATACATTAATAGTATGTCTTTCAACTAGTTTTTGGAGTGAGTTATAATATGCATTTTAAATTGTAATTGTAAAACTAGTGAGATATATCAGTTTTAATCTAAGGAGAGAATGAGATTTGTAGAATTTTTGTGTGGATCGAAGAATATGAGAGATATAGGGAGAGAATTGAAACTAAAAAGAAATAATCCGGAGAGTAAAAGGTTAAAGAGAAAGTAGTTAAAAGAAATATTATCATCAAACACATTGATAAGTATATGTTATAGCCAAAATATTTTCCTAGATATCTGGCAAGGCCTAGAACATCCCAATGACAACCAAAGCAACTCTGACTCCCTAGGTGGTCGACCATGGAGGCCTTGACCTCTTGAGGGTCGGCCAAAACCATTCTAGCCCTCACATGGGTCGGCTAAAAAAGGCCTTGACCCCCCTCCCCCAAGGTCAGCCAAATGAGGCCTTAACCCCGATAGGGTCGTCCATGGAGGCCTTGACCTCCCAGAGGTCGGCCAAGACCATGGAGACACCCCCCCCCCCCCGAGGGTTGGCCATGGCGACATTAAATCCCCGAAAGCCGACCAAAGTAGGTTTTACCACCCCGAAGAGTCGACAGTGGAGGTTAGAACTCTCCCTCAAAATTCGATCGAGTTCAAGTGACAACTAGATCTGCTGATAACGGACAAAAGTTATGTCGAGAGGGCTACAACCCCATTTCACGGGCGAGTCGTAGAGGTAACGACCCGTGATGGTTGACCGAGACCAAAGTTGACCTCTGAGGAGATCAGCTGAGCAGGTAGAAACCCATAGGGTTTGGCCATGGAGGTTAGTACTCTCCCGTGGACGAGTGGATCAAGTCCAAGTAACCTCTAGGACCATTGTGTCGTAAGGTTAGTGATAACTTGGAGTTACAACAAGAAGGCCTTGATCCCTTGAAGATCGATCGTGGAGGTTAGGACTCTCCCTCAGAAGTCGACTGAGTCTAAAGTGACAACTGGATTTGTTGATAACGGCCAGGAGTTACGGCGAGAGGGACATAACTCCCCCTTAGGGGAAAACCGTGGTGGTGAGGACCCGTAAGGGTTAACCGAGACTAAAGCCGACCTCCAAGGAGTGGGCCAACCTCAAGAGGGTCGGTCATGGATCGAGGTTACAACTCTTCTGTGGATGAGTCAACCAAGTCCAAGTAACCTATTAGGTGTAGCATCCTAGAGTTACACCGAGAATGCCGCAACCTCAAGGGGTTTACTATGGAGTGAGAACCTATGAACATTGACCAAGTCCAAGTAACCTACAAGTCAAGACCGTTACTCCTCTAAAGGATAACTGTTAGGAGTTATGCCAATATTCATTCCCGCTTAATGACTGACGTTTCTAATAACTAACCATTAATCCACCGTTAAATGAGCTGTAGCGGTTACCAGTCCGGTTGCTATAAGAAGTTAGGTCATTCTCCATTTCAAGCTAAGCTGAACTACACTATAACCCTTGTAAGTTGTTCTAAGTTCAAAAGCACTCTTTCAAATACTCTCATAAACACTTTACTGACTTAAGGATCAGAAACTATGTGGCTCACACAACACCAGTATGCTTAAATTTCTTCTTTTATGCAAGCTTTTTGTTCCCGATAAAAATAAATCCTATTGTTGATCCAATTGACCAATTTTTAGCATCAACAATATACATTTTAATAAAACTATGTTGTTATCTTGAATATAGTCTAAGGTCATTTTTAAATATTTCAAACCTTGTTTTAAAGAATTCTAATGCATTCAATTAGCTATATTTTTTTAAAATAATATTTAATAAATTTCCATTTTTTGAAAAAACTACTATTTAATTAGTTGAAGTTAATATCATTTATATAGTTTAAATTTATGTTTAGTTATTCTTGTTATTGTTGTGAAAAATAAATTAGACAATTTTGAAATAAAATCAGTATATAAAAGATTAAATTCAAAATAACCTAAATATCTTGAATTGAGAAAATAATAAAAATCATTATAAAATAACATAAAATAATGAAATGATAAGGTACGCATTTCAATACACATAACTCAATCTCATAATAACTTTACACAATCATTGATAATGGCAGCACAAAAAACATTATATATACATCAAATGAAAATGTGATTATTAATAATTAGACAAAGAATTTATGTTCTAAAAATGTATTTTGTAACATTAGTATTTGTGAGATCAATGAGGGTATTAGAAAAAACAGGAAAGAGTATAGGAATAGGGACAGGAAAATAAAATAATTTAGTAATTGTTCTCTAATCCTTTTATATTATACAAAAAAAAAAAAAAATGGTGAAGCTTTGGTTTGACTTCGAATTCAAAAACATATTATAAAAATGTTGAAGCAAAACAAGTGTATGTTTTAAAAAATATTAAAGAGTTTTTGTAATATAGATGTTTGAAGATTGAATGATCTTTAACAACAAAGAATTAAGTAACATATTAATGAAAAGATATAGATCTTAGAACTTGTTGAGAAATGATGAAAATAAGTCATTTTGATAGAGAAAATTGCAAGTTACCAAACTTTTAAATTTCATAACCTATCGAATTGATTCTATCATTATGAATTATAATTAGTTAAAATTATCAATTTGAAAAAAAATAATTCTAATTTGAGATGCTTACCCATGATTAATTACACAATAATAAAACTTTGTTGTCCTTCCCTCATGTTTTCATCGATTTTTTTTAGAATATATTTAAAATTTTAGAAAATAAATTGGTGAATAGAATTAGTTTGAAAAAAAAATTATATTCCAATTTGAGAGGCTTACCGATTAATGATTCGTTACGCATTTATAAAGTTTGTTCACGTTTTTATCAGTTTTTTATTTATAGATTTTCTTAAATATATCATAAACAATTAAAAATGTTATATTTGAAATTTTAGAAAATCATTTGAATAAAATAGACAAAATATAATTTTTCCAACTCGACCATACTTTTATATTTTAAAAATAACCGTTAGTGAGGGAAGCAATCATTTATCTTATGATATTGTATTATATTTTTTTTAAATGGTTGGGATGTTTGGAATGAGATTTTGAAGTAATATTTCAAATTAGTATTTATTAAATACTCTTGAAAAAATAACATCTAATCGAGTTTTTGATAGCAATTATTACTTCTAAATACTTAAAATAAATCATCATTACTAATTTTAAATATTCTTAAAAACTACATTCAAATAAACTTTTAACTGTAATCATTACTTCTAAATATTCAAAATACATTTCCATTTTAAATATTCTTAAAAATTACATTTAAACAAAATTTTTGCTGCAATTATTGCTATTGCGTTACTTTTAAATACTCAAAATAATTATTTTCCAAATTTTAATTTTAAATATTTTAAAAACGCTACAAAACAAATTTTTAACAGCAATCATTAGTTCTAAATGTTCAATATAAATGATCATTTCAAATACTAATTCTAAATACTTTTAAAATTTCAATTCAAACAAACTTTAACTATCATATAAAAATGTTGAAGTGATGATTTCAACAAATTACTTTTTCCTTAATTACATTTTATATTTAATTAAATTATAAAATGAATATGTATTTTCGGTGTCCTTACTAATTTTGCTGTTATTACTAGATTTATTGTCAAACAACATTGGTAGGAGTTAACGGGGTGTTCAAATTAATAACTCAAAGTCCAATAATTCAAATCAATTCATTTCTGGTTGGATTATGATCAACGTAATTGAGTTGAATTTTATTTAAATAAATAATTTTTAGGATAAAATTGATTTTTAAATTGACTTAAAATTAATTTATTTAGTTTGATCTAATCCAATCATAATTAATTATAAAAAATATTTGTTTACTTATAATTTAATTATATATGTGTATATTTTATTTAACTATTATTTTTAAATTTTGTATTATCCAACCTCCTTTAAAATATTTGTAAATATTTAGAATGTGAATATATATATTAAAAAATTGAAATGGAAAGGTTTAAAAAAAGTAATTATGTTAAATTCAATAAAAATGGAAAGTAAATTATAAAATATATAATCAAATTATGTCATTTTTTTGTTTACGAAAAGATACGATAATGATTATATATTGTATTTTGTTCATGGTGTATGATTAATTTGATAGATTTTTTTTTTCTATTTGCAATATATTGATGAACACGAAAATATAATAATTGATTTGTGTTGAATTATCTCTTTAATTTGCTTGACAAGAATAGAAAACTGATCGATCAAAATTTTCCAATTGATTTAAAAAAGATCAACTATACCACTCACGTGCATTACTATTTCTGCAAAAAAAAAAAAAAAAAAGAAAAAAAGGACACATATTGCTCTAAAATTATTTATCATATATATATATATATATAAAAATAAAGAAGTGACAATGGGATATGCTTTATTTGAAAAGATAGGGTGGGGGCTTCCACGTGTATATTGACTTGGAAAGTATGGCGGTTTCTCAAAAAAAAAAAAAAAAATGATAATGAAGAGGAGCAAAAGAAGATAAGAAAATATATTGATTTAAGAATATGAAATATTTGTTTAAAGATTGATATCTTAAATGGTAAAGATGAAATCTTTTTCAAATTAGTGTTTAAAATAAATATTTTAAATAAAATTTGATTTGAAGGTAAGAAAAGTTATAAAGAGTTGGAAAAGAAATAAAAAATAAGTGTTATATATTAAAAACCAACTTTCTTCAAATCGTTGTGCATTTTTTTTTAATTCTTTTTCGGAGCCACTTGTTGGAAAATAAGAATTAAGCATCTTATCCTCATTAATATGGTCTTAGAAAAACATGTTTTCCTAATGACATATTTATGAGATGTGAGTTTCACTTCTTTATATGAGTTTTAACTTCTCTTAAGTTTATGAGAAATGAGTTTCACTTCTC